>JAQQPU010014209.1:0-12901 GCA_029168905.1 Artemia sp. Kazakhstan ARC1039 | reverse complement strand
ACCGGAGGCCCCCCCCTGTGTACGTCCCTGACCGACCCCCTCCCCCACTACCAGGAAAAATCTCCCCTGCAAACGTCTGTACTGTATACTTCCCAATAACCAATACTATATGTTAACATTGGGTAAAGTTCATAACTTTCAGCCCTCCTCCCGGGAAGTTCGGGGGATTAAGTCATCCTAAAAGACATACTTATAATATTTTCGAACATGCTGAACAAAATGGCTATCTCAAAATTTTGATCAGGTGACTTTGGGAAAACAATGAGCGTGGGAGGGGCCTAGTTGCCCTCCATTCTTTTTTGGTCACTTAAAAAGGGCACTAAAACTTTTAATTTCCATTTCAAAGAGCTCTCCTACGATATTCTAGGACCACTGGGTCGATACGATCCCCCCTGGGAAAAAAATAAAATAAACACGCACCCGTGATCTTTCTTCTGGCAAAAAATGCAAAATTCCACATTTTTGTAGATAGGAGCTTGAAACCTCTACAGTAGGGTTCTCTGATACGCGGAATATGATGGTGTGATTTTCATTTAGGTTCTATAACTTTTAAGGGGTCTTTCACCCTTTTTTCGAAAATCAGCCAAATTTTGATGGGTAGGATTAAACTTGATGAAACTTAAATATTTGAAATCAGCATTAAAATCCAATTCTTCTGATGTAACTATTTGTATCAAAATACCGTTTTCTAGAGTTTCGGTTACCATTGAGCCGGGTCCCAATAACCAATACTATATGTTAACATTGGGTAAAGTACATAACTTTCAGCCCTCCTCCTGGGGGCTTCAAGGGATTAAGTCATCCTAAAAGACATAGTTATAATATTTTCGACCATGTTGAACAAAATGGCTATCTCAAAATTTTGATCAGATGACTTTGGAAAAAAAATGAGCGTGGGAGGGGGCCTAGTTGCCCTCCATTTTTTGGTCACTTAAAAAGGGCACTAGAACTTTTAATTTCCGTTCCAATGAGCCCTCCCACGATATTCTAGGACCAGTGGGTCGATATGATCACCCCTGGGGAAAAAAAACAACAACAAAAAACAAAAACAAATAAACACGCATCCGTGATCTTTCTTCTGGCAAAAAATGGAAAATTCCACATTTTTGTAGATAGGAGCTTGAAACCTCTACTGTAGGGTTCTCTGATAAGCTGATAGATAAAATTAAACTTGATGAAACTTATATATTTGAAATCAGAATTAAAATCTGATTCTTTTGATGTATCTATTGGTATCAAAATTCCGTTTTTTAGAGTTTCGGTTACCATTGAGCCGGGTCGCTCCTTACTTACAGTTCGTTACCACGAACTGTTTGATAGCTTTAGTACAATAGGTTCTAAATTTTAATAATTTTCCAAATTTATATAATTTGTGCTGAACCTATGACATAGACTCTGACAAGCTTTTAATACTATACTGCATATTTAATTCAAATCCCACTCTTTAGAGTTCCTGTTACTATTACCATGAGTTCCCCCTTACTTCCAGTTTGTTGCGACGAACTATTTAATATAGGAAAAAATAAATATAAGCCCTAAAATCTGCATTCAAACGTCGACGAAGAGAAAGTTCCTGGTATTACTTGCCTCCCGTTTCTGGAAAATTTCCTGGTGACCTTCAAGATATCCCCCACCTCTCCACCTTATGTACTGGCAAGAATATGAATTTAATCTTTTATGTGGCTAAGAAAATATTTTTCTGCAATAAGAAGAGAGCTATCACTTTGCACCATGTACATTCAGGATTATTATATGTGAAGGGAAATTAGGGAACAATTTACACCTCCTCCCGTCAAACATTTTCTATATTTATTAAACAGAAAAAGCAGGTTTTCCAGCTGAAAGTAAAGATCAAAATTAAAACCTAAGACGAAGAGAAATTATTCTGTACACGAGGAGTGCTTCCCCCTCCTCAGTCTCTCGCTCTTCACGCTAGAGCTAATCAGTACTTCAAAAAAAGCTTCTTATTTTAACTAAATGGTCATTGTGTTTCAAGAGTTGTCTTTTAAAGAACTGGGACAAAAAGTCAAAGTTTATGAAAAGAGCAAGGCATTGAAGATGGGGCAGCCCCCCTCATATACAGAATAATTTCTGTTGCTCCTTACTTTCAACTGAACAAACTTGTTTATTATTTAATTTCTCACCATTTTTTAAATAATGCCAGGGGATCCACCTCCCCCTCCGTGGAAAATAACCCTCTCCCATGAAAATTCTTCCCTGGAAAGTTCTTCCCTGTAAAATCAACTTGGCCATTTTTTTTTGTAAAATTTTAGCTTTATGCCATAAGATGACAGAAAACACCACTTTGCTGTGCCATATTGTTTTGCTACTTAAAAAGGGCACGATAACTTTTAATTTCCGTTCCAATGAGCTTTCACCCAATTTTCTAGGACTATTGGTTTCATACGATCATCCCTGCAAAAAAAAAGAAAAAATATTAAAACAAATACATACACATATGTGATCATAGGCAGCACAATACCGCTGCGTAAGTAAAGAGCGATGAGGGCAAAATGTATTTTTTTTTTTTTAGTTTTGGATCACGGCACTTCGTATAGAAGTTGCCATATAAACGTCAAAGGGGCTCATTCGATTGGAAATTGAGAGGACTAGCGCCCGTTTTAATACGAGAGTGATTGCAGGGTAACTAGCCCGCTCCCGCCCCCCCCCAGGTCAATGATTTACCCAAACACATCCAATCAAAATTTTGAGATAGCCATTTTGTCAAGCGTAGTTGACAGGTCCAAAAATTATGCCTTTGAGGATGACAACCCCACCACAGCCCTTGGGCAAGGGTTGTAAGCTATGCCCTGGAGTCATCTAAGGTTTCTGTAGAAAGGATGGTCGTACAAACTTTGGAGGGGATTCATTAGATTAGTAATCAGACATTCTAGTGCCCTTTTTAAGAATCAAAGTGATTGGAGGGCAAAATCCCCCCCTGCACACAAAAGCCCATACACACGTCGTATTTTCCCGAGATATATCTGATTGAAGTTTTGAGATGACCATTTGCTGTCGTAGAAACTTCGAAAAGAGATTATTGGATTGGAAATTAAAAGGCCTAATTCCCTCTTTAATATTCGAAAGTGATTGGGGGGCAACCAGCCTTCTCCCCACGCCCATCATTTCCAAAAATACATCGAATCAAAATTTTGAGATAGCCATTTTCCACGTAGTTGAAAGGTCCAGAAATTATGTCATTAAGGATGACACCCCCCACCCTCTAAAGCATTTAGGACAAGGATAGTAACTTATACCCCAAGGGCATACAAGATTTTATGGAAAAGGTGGTCGTATAAACTTCGGAGGGGGCTCATTGGATTGGAAGTCGGAAGCTCTAGTGCCTTTTTTAAGAGTCAACGTGATTGGAGAGCAGCTAAGACCCCTCCCCCGTCGTATTTTCTCCAAATTAATTCCGTAGAAACATTTAGATAGTCATTTGTTCAAAAATAGTCCAAAGATCACATAACAAGGCCTTTGGGGTTGACACAACCCCCCAGAATCTGGAGGCAAGGGTTGTAGGCTAAGTTATGCCCCGGGGGGGCATATAAGGTTTTTAAAAAACCAACAGAGAGAAAAATCTCAATGAAAAAAAAAACAACAAACGAGAATTATTCGTCAATTATAAGGTTTTTATGGAAGGGGTGGTCATGTGAGCTTTTGAGGAGGCTCATTTGATTGGAAATGTATAGTTCTAGCTCCTTTTTAAGATTCAAACATGATGGGGGGATACTAGCATCCCCCTTTCTTGACATCCTCTTTTCCCCAAACAAATTCGATCGAAATTATGGAATAGCCATTTTGTTACCAATAGTTGAAAGAGCATATAACAATGTCTTCAGGGTTGACACAATCCCCTAGAGATCGGGGCAAGGGTTGTAAGTTATGCCCCAGGGCAAAAAAGATAATATGAAAATACAATGCAATTTTTTACCAAAACTGACTCTTCATTTACAAGATTAGATAAAACGCATATCTTCTGATAAAAGATTATATAACACAAGTATCTTTTGAAAAGTTGCTTTTCTAGGGTATGATTTCAAATTTGATCGATTTCATTGCAAGATTCCCTATGGTTCGTTCTTTACTAGGTTCATGCTGAGACAAAAGCCGAAGGCTTTTTCCTGGTGTAATAAACTTTTTAAATATACTCTGGAATGTAAGCTTAGCGTAGGAACGAAAGCATTAACGAACACAGGCCTCAGGATCCGACAAAGGAAGAAAATCGTGGTTGCAGCGTCAGATGCAGCCTATCAAACCTAAAAAACTAGAAAAACAAACTGTAGCCCCTGTAACCGAAGATTTATGAATAAAGACAGAATTAACTGTGACAATTATGTCGAACTGTAAGATTTTATCAGCGCATTATGGAGCCATTTTTTAAGATGACCAAGTATATTTTATTAAGATGATAAAGTACATCTCAAATGTTATCAATACTTTAATCAATAAAAACTATTAAAACTTTAAGGAATAAATATCAGTTTATGTAAATTAAACTAAACGGGTGATCGGATAAACTTTGGATCAGATGGGGCTCATTTGATTGGAAGTTGCAAGTTCTAGTTCCCTTTTTAAGAGTCAAAAGTGAATGGAGGGCAATCAGCTCCCCCCTCCACCGCCAAGCCTTTCTTTTTTTCCCCACCATTTCTCAAAATGCATCTGCTCAAATTTTAAGAGAGCTATTTTGTTCGGCATTGTTGAAAGGTCCAACAATGATATCTTTGGGGATATCAACCTCACCATAGTCCTCAGGACAGGGGCTGTAAACTAGACAATTAGTTCATTGTTTACACATAGTATGTGTTATTGCGAAACGTATGCATGTTTTAACTTTACTTTCCAAGAAGACAAAGGGCGTTCAGGTGAGCCTTTCAGATAATATTGAGGTGAGTGTTGAACTAAATCAAAAAACGTTACGTATATACGAATTGTATAAAGGGCGTAACTCAGGAATGGCTGAGTACAGTAATTTGAAACTTTCAGGAAATGATCAAAAAGGCAATGTTTGCATGCTACCAATGCTACTACAACTACCACCAATACTACTACCACACTACTCATTTTACAATATTGAGGGGAAATTTGACCTAAATCAAAAAACGTTATGTGCCTGCACATTGTCAAAAGAGCGAACCTCAAAAATTGATTTGGGCATTAAGTTCGAACTTTCAGAGAATGCTTAAAGAGGAGCATCATCTGACCAAAAGGCAATATGTGCACACTACTGCTAATACTATTATCACTACTACATTTACTACTTTTCTGTTGCAACTACTTGTAAGGCTAAGAGCCTTGAGACGAAAATTTCAAGAAGTATATGAACATACAGGCTATCAAAAGGACATATCAGCAATGTCGTAGCAATGGCTAATTGTATTAAATTGAAACTTCTGGGACTTGATGAGAGGGATGTTCTATTGACCAAAAGGCAATATGTTAATACTACTAGGCCTACTTTTGCTAGTACTACCGCTATTACTAGTAATATCAAAAACCACTATTCAGAAGCGCATCCAGGATTTTTGTTCAGGGGGGGGGGTTTTATTTTTTTGTTTTTTTGGGGGGGGGGGGGTACACAACAAACCTCAAAAAGCGCGTACAAAATTTGTTTATGTCCATTTTTGTTACCTTTTTACGAGTCAAACGAACATTTCGGGGGGAGTTCAAACCGAGTAAACCCCCCCCCTGGATACGGCATTGCCACTATTATGACTACTATTACAACTATACCTAACGGTATGAAGATGAAATTTTCAAGAACTTTTGAGGGGTGAAGATCAACTGAATCACAACACGACATCTGTATGCAGGTAGTCAAAAGGGCTTAGCAGCAGTATCTTAAGAACAGTTTGGTGTCTGAAGTTGAAACTAACAGGGTTTGAAATAGGGGATGTTAAATTAGACGAAAGAAAATATTTGCATCCTGATGCTACTGTTTCTACTCGTATTACTGCTACTATTATTACCACATCTACTACTACTACTGCCACTAAAGCTAAGGCTACTACTATTAATTCTACCGCTATTACTACTGCTACTAAAACTAAGGGTATTAAAGTGAAAATTTTTGGACATATTGAAACTGTATGGAACTAAGTCGAAACCCTCTATGGCCAAACATGTTGTCAAGAGGACTATCAGAAATGCTTAAGGAACGATTAATAGTATTAAGTTGAAACTCTCAGCGTGTGTTGAAGGGGTGTTGAAGAAACCAAAGCTGATATGCGCATATTGGTACTAGTGTTACTACAACTACTGCTACTACGCAAGCCAAGGGTATGTATTAAGGTGAAGTTTTTAAGGAATATTTAGGCGGATGTTGAACTAAATAATAACAAACTATGAGTATATGGAATTGCAAAAAGTTTATAAGGCAGTATCTCAAGAACTGCTTACATTATTAAGTTAGACCTTTAAAGGTAAGGTGGCGTGGATTTTGAAATAGCCAGAAGGCACTATATGTATACTATTAATGATACCATTACCTAACTGTAACTAATGACGCTAAGAGTATTCAAGTGATACTTTTAGGGAACGTTATGGGATGGTTTCAATTAAACGAAAAAACTGTATGCATGCAGGTTTTCAAAAAGGGCATATAAGCAATATCGTAGGCAGCACCACTCAATAATAGCTAGAAACATCATTAAAACTTTTAAAGCAGCTAATTCGATTCTAAATTACAAATTCTAGTGCCCTTTTTAGGAGTAAACAGAGATTTGAAGCCAAGCAGCCCTTCTCTTAAGCCCATTCATTCTACGAACACATCCAGTCAAAATTTCGAAACAACAATTTTTTTCAGCATAGTAGAACAATCAAAAGGCATTGTGAGTACGGTTGCCTATAAGAAACCTTGGCAATATATCGAGAACGACTGGGGTATTAAGTAGAAACTTTCGAGGCTACTCCTATTACTACTTTTTCTCTTACAATTTCAATAAATAAAACAGTGTAAGTGAATCCAGCTTGTCAAAGAGCATAGATAGAATCAATTGGGAATAATATTAACTTTTATTTTTCAGGTCAACTTGAGGAAGTATAAAATTAAATTAAAAATACTATTTGTGTCAGAATTAAAAATTGTTGAAAAAGTTTCTCCAGCATATGAAAAAAAAACGGAAAAACTAAAGATAATAATTTTTCTTTTCCATGAAGAAGACTGTGTCAATAAAAACGAACAGAAATTATTCTAAAAACGTTTCCACGAAACAAGCGTTTCAGAGAAAAGTAAAGAGCTCCATTAAGCAAAAAATGAGCAGAAATAAAGTCAAGCACATTTTCCAAAGACACAACTAACACAAATCATTATTAATAAATAAATGAAACTCAAAACGAACAGAAATTACAATAAATAACCAAGTCAAACTCAAAAAGAGCAAAAACTAACATGAGTAGGGCTGATAACCCCCATGCTTTCTCAAGACCAGAAATTAATTTGTACTTTACTGAAAAAAACAAATGACAGTGGATTGTCAGTTTAATTTACATGAACTAATATTTATTCCTTAAAGTTTTATTAGTTTTGTATTTATTAAAGTATAAAAAAATTATAACATTTGAAATGTAATTTATCATTTTAATAAAATGTCATCAAAATCTCGTCATCTTAAAAAATCGCTCCATATTGTGCTGATAAAATCTTACAGTTTGACATAACTGTCACAGCTAATTCTGTCTTTATTTATAAATTTTCGGTTACAATGGGCTACGATTTGTTTTTCGTTATTTTGTTTAGTTTGTACATTTGTTACAGTTTGTTTTTTATGTTTGCTAGGCTACATCTGACCTGCAACCACTATTTTCTTCCTGTGTTCGTATCTAGGCTAATGTTTTCGTTCCTATGCTAAGCTTACATTCCAAAGTATATTTAAAAAATGCATTACACACAGGAAAAAGCCTTCAGCTTTTGTCTCAGCATGAACCAAGTAAAAAACGGACCATAGGGAATCTTGCAACGAAGTCGATCAAATTTGATATCATACTCTAGAAAAGCAACTTTTCATAAGATACATGTGTTATGTAATCTTTTATCAGAAGATATGCGTGTTATCTAATCTTGTATATGAAGATTCAGTTTTGGTCAAAAATTGCATTGTATTTTGACATTATCTGTTTTGCCCTGAGGTATAACCTACAACCGTTGTCCCTGATCTCTAGGGGATTGTGTCCACCCTGAAGACATTGTTATATGCTCATTGTAGCATAAAACAAAATGGCTATTTCATAATTTCGATCGAATTTGTTTGCAGGAAAATGGATGTCAAGGAGGGGGGAGGCTAGTTTCCCTCTGTCACGTTTGATTCTTAAAAAGGAGCTAGAACTATACATTTCCAATTGAATGAGCCTTCTCAAAAGCTCACATGACCACCCTTTCATAAAGACCTTATATGCCACTGGGGCTCAACTTACAACCCTTACCCCCACACTCTGAGGGGGGGGGGGTTTGTCAACCCCAAAGACCTTTTTATGTGATATTTGGACCATTTTTGAACAAATGGCTATCTCAAAATTTCAACGGAATGAATTTGGAGAAAATATGACGGGGGAGGGGGTTTAGCTGCTCTCCAATCACTTTGAATCTTAAAAAAGGCGCTAAACTTCTGATTTCCAATTCAATGAGTCCCCTCCAAAGTTTATACGGCCACCTTTTCCATAAAAGGTGGTACACTTTTCAAAAATAACACTTTTCAAAAGATACATGTGTTATATAATCTCTTATCAGAAGATATGCGTCTTATCTAATCTTGTAAATGAAGATTCAGTATTGGGGAAAAATTGCATTGTATTTTCATATTATCTTTTAATAGCTTCTAGATACGCTGAAGTCCCTTCAAATGTGCTCTTAAGCATCTGTCTATGATGTGTCAGTGCCAGGTAGTAGTGTAATGGTGTTTATGTGTTTCAGTGTTGTGGTGAATTGTAAATCTCCTATTTTAGGTTTCCGGCTTTGTTGATTAAAACGGTGCATTTTTTATTTCTATGTGGGGTTTCAGGCTATGTTTCGAAATTTCAATAAGTTTGTTTTCGCAAAAAAACTTCTACCCTTAAAATTGACCAAAATGATACTTAGTCAGCTTTAAATGGCAATTCTTCCTCACTTGACTGTCTTTTTTAACGCGTTTTTAAGTTTTCGGCTACTATAAGCTAGAGCTCGTTATTAATTAGGCTGCATCTTACGCTACAGCCATGATTTCAAAAAAATTTATTTCATTTCCGTTCGTCTCTAATGGTACATCCAGAGCTACCCTAAATGCAAGAACGGCTACCACTCCAACCCGGCTCTTTAAATCAAGAATTAACTTTTGCAAAGCAATCCTTTGAGAAAAAAGCGCTCATTTACTGCGTTTTCTTTTCGAAATTAAACGAACTTTTTGAGGGTTAAAGTACGCAATTTTACATCCCTGCTTATGATTTTGTAAGGCTTCAATGGAAAACTTAGTTAAATAAAGCCTTAAAGCTTATATCTAAATTAACTGTTTATTTCGTACAGATTATGCGCATCTTCAGGAGCGAAAATGGCACGGCACGGCATTACTGATTTTGAAACTGGAAGGCTCAATATACTATTTTTAAAACAATTTCACATCGATTACCAATCGCCGATATTTCATTGGTATCTTATTTTCGAATAAAGGAGGAAACAACCCCTAAAAGTCATAGAACCTTAATGAAAATCACACCATCAGATTCAGCGTATCAGAAAACCCTACTGCAAAGGTTTCAAGACCCTATCTGAAAAAATGTGGAATTTTGTAAATTTTTTTCCCAGAAGAAAGCTCATTTTTTTCCAGGGGTGATGTATCGCCCCAGTGGTCCTAGAATATCGTGAGAGGGCTCATTCAAATGGAAATTGAAAGATCTAGTGCCCTTTTTAAGTTTCCAAAAAATGGAGGGCAACTAGGCCCCCTCCTACGTTCATTTTTTCCCCAAATTCACCCGATCAAAATTTTGAGATAGCCATTTTGTTCAACATGGTCGAAAAATCTATGCTTTTGAGGATGAATTAATTCCCCACAGTCTCCGGGGGAAGGGCTTCAAGTTATGAACTTCGCCCGATGTTTATATACAGTATTGGTTGGCTTGGGCGTAGGCAGCACTAGGCAGCATATTGTCTAGGGGGGGCAGTCGATAGTGTGATGGAGTTTTATCAACTGCTTTTTCCAAACCATCTGCTTTTTCAGCCATATCTAATGTAAATTTGAAGGTATAGGAGGGGGGGGGGCAGCTGCCCCCCCCCCTCCCTACGCCCATGATTATTGGGAAGTGCACAGACGTTTTCAGGGGGGATTTTCGACTCTTTCTCACAACTCTATTTTTTAAAACGATAAAAAAAAACTTTAGCGTAAATAGCGAGGCGCTGAGAAGGGGACAGTCCCTTTCATATACGGAATAATTTCTGTTCGTTTTAAGTTTTAATGTCGCTCCATACTTTCAGTTTAAAAAAAAAAATTATTTAATCTACCTAAAACGGACAACATAAATTTAAAATATCCTTGCTAATGAGCTTTATTCAGGTACTCTAGGATTATTGGTTCAAAATGATCATCCCTAGCAAAAAAAAAAAAAAAAAAAAAAAATCAATCCGTAACCATCCTTCTAAAAAAAAAATTTATATTTCCCACGTTTATAGATAGTGGCTTGAAACATTTGAAAAGGGTGTGCTGAATTTAATGGCATAATTTTCATCAAATTACTTGACCACTTTTGGGGGTATTTTGTCCCTTTTTCGAAAACTAGGCAAATATTCTCTAGCTGGTACCCGTTGCTGGATAACTTTAAACTGAATGAATTTATTCATTTGGATCACAATAAAAATCTGATTCTTTCGATGCATATGCTGTTATCACTGCTCCTTTTTCTAGAGTTTTGGTTACTATTGACACGAGTCTCTCCTTTCCTACAGTTTGTTATCGCAAATTGTTTGTTTATTTTATACAAATAAATCTATCTAATTCCATAAAATAAGGTACATGGGTAATTAAAACCTTCCAGGACTTAAGTCATATAAAATAATTAAAAAGGAAAAACGAAGAAACCAAAAGCTCTTACCTTCATGGTTGTTTGTATTGTACAGGACACTACACAGAAGAGATTAACCTAAGATCCAGTTAAGCTCATATTTATTATATACACATTGGCAAGGTTGAACGAACTGCCAGGAAGTGTAAGCCCAAGCTGGCATAGTTCATCATATTTCCTGCGCATGTCATCATCAAACTTTGGCCCGCGAAATGTCATCCAGTTTTCATCGTTGACCTGCCTCATCCAAATGGTCAAGCTCGTTATATAACTTCAGTTTTTTTGTTTTTTTTTAATTGTGTTATATATTCCAGAATTATAATGGAACATCTTGCCACGGTACTTACAACTGTGCCGATTGTGTTAATCATAAGACAAAAAGAACCATAAATAGAAGACGCGAACAACATAATTACCACAAAACGGTATAATGACAATGACATTGTTTTTTGTTGTTTGTTCATTAGTTTTCAAATATCAAAAATACGTGATTACAAGTAATTGATTGCTCTGAAGAACTTTTCAGTGTTATTTATGTGTTTGTATTTGAATGGAAAATTTGACATAAGTATGATAATTAAATATTAAAATTCATATGATGTAAGATGAAAGTTTATGAACAAAAACTATTACAAGCTAATAAAGCCGAATTAGCGTTCTAGGTCAAACAATAAAAAGTTCAAGACATAAAGCATTAGCATAAAATAAGTAAAAAAGAATTAACAATAAAACATACAAGTCGAAAATATGTAATGAAGAACAAGAATTCTTGTTTTTTTGACAAGAAGGTCAATAAATATAAACCCCAACACCTTTTTAACTTTTGGAACATCGAACTGTTTCGTGGAGTGACAAAATAAACAGAATTAACAAAAGAGAGAAACAACCATATTTATTTAAGGAAGGACACTTAGACTTATTTAGGAACTCCGTGATAAAGCGAGTCAAATTCCTTAGAAACTTTCTTAGCAATAGCATGCATCAGCAAGTAAGTTCGGACGGCGGACGAGGCTAAGTGGGGAGGACACTGTGAGAGGAGAGGTTGTGAAAACTAATGAAAATACAATTAATGCGGGAAATGATGGACTTGACAAATGTAAAGAAATATTATTCCTCCTTTCTTTTAAGGCGGTAGGTGTGTTACATTATTTAACTCGTATTTGAGAAAAGGAACATTTTAAAACCGGTAAAATTCAAAAGTAAATCTTACAAATTCTCATTAATTACAATGTTCGACAAATAAATTTTATTAAAATGAAATTTGATGTTCTCACTAAAATCAGACCTATTTGATACTATAGGACTTTCTAATTACTCCCCCAAATGTTTGTTATCTTGCCCCTTACTATTGTAGCTACCCTAAATAAATGGATACTATAAAATAGCAGAAATAGTCCTAAATATTTGCAAACTCATTTCACATTTTAGATTCCCGGATATCCGTCCGGTAGCGGAAAATAAATTTCAGTTGGACGGGGTACTTACAGTAATCATCGACAATTAGTTTCTTTTCTCTTTCAAGATTCTAAATTTTAGATTCGTTTCATGTATCAAACAGTGATAACGAACCGTAAGCAATGAGCGATGCAGCTCAATAGTAGCTCAAATTCTAATTTACAGGCTTGATAACAATAGATACATCAAAAGAATCGAATTTTGATGCCTATTCAAAATGTAAAATTGATCAAATTTAATGATACGAATCAAAAGTTACGAGCCTGAGAAAATTTGGCGAATTTTTGAAAAAGGGGAGAAACACCCCCAAAACATCAAGTTATCTTAATGAAAATCACTCTATCAGATTCAGTATACCAGAGAATCCTGCTGTAGAGGTTTCAAGTTCTTATGTACCAAAGTGTGGAATTTTAGGTGGGAGGAT
>JAQQPU010014207.1:0-23070 GCA_029168905.1 Artemia sp. Kazakhstan ARC1039 | reverse complement strand
ATTTTTGTTCTATTATATGCTTTGGAAACAGCCAATGAGCGAAAAAATAATAATGGGTAAAAGTCCAATTAGAAAATATTTGTCTTTCTCTCTTTCATCTACGTTGTTAGGATTTACTGTTGATGGGCACCAAAGTTAGAGAGTTTCTGTCCCAACTCTAGACAAAAAAAAAACGACGAAAAAACTAACTCAACCCATGAACCAAAGAACAGACTTAAGTTTGACCGTCTTAGGTATAGTGTTGACTGCTCACGTGTATTAAGAGACTAAAAGAAAAATTTTGCTAATCATCATTCCATTTTTATTCTAGTATCTGATGTGAAAACAACCAATGACCGAAAAAAATAATATTGGCTAAAAGTCCAATAAGGAAACATTTGTCTCTCTTTCATCATCCGCGTTATTAAAATACTTTCCGTAGTATCTTCAAAGAAATATGTACTTAACACTATTGCATTGACGTTTCTCTTACATATTAATTACTTTACTACCACATTTAGTATAGCCAGCCTATTTTTTCATCGCTACAAATACAAAGTTTTCATCGCTACAAATGGCGCGAGTCGGAAATTGAAAGAAAACTGCGAACTAATTAGGCTATAAAAACTTTGTAATTTAAATTTAATTATTGGAGAGATGCAGATGTATAAGTAAAGTGATTAGGCCTATAGCCACTAAGCTACTACAGGGTAACCCTTTAGAATATCTCATAGGAGATAATAGCCTCCCCCAAAATAAGTTAAGTGAAAAAATAAATTTATTTTGAGTTGATTCAATGCTTGTATACATATATACTATATTTTTATTTTCTTTAAGTTTTAACTGGTGGAAGTTGGGAAAACTGAGTCGAGTTGACTAAATAAAAATTGTATATTGAAACAGAAATGGCTTTTTCAAAAGAGGAAGGTAAATGGACTTCGCTTTTAGCGGCGCTCGAATTAGCAAAACTTCGAGCAGCTTTGCTTGAACTTTGGCTATTAGAAATAAATTTGTATCCCCTCAAAGAGTTGGGTACAATAGAAAAAATGGAGAAAAGGCTCAATGAAGAATTGTAAAATGAGAAAAAAAATTGTATTCAGTTTTTAACAAGTAGAAGCAAGTGTATAATTAGTAGTTTTTTTAGTGTTAGTAATAAATGCAATGTAGTAGTGCCGTATATTAATAAATAATAAAGTTAATAAATAATAATGAATTGAAAGAATAAAATAAAAGATAATACGTAAAGAAAAACAAAATCTAGCTGGACCGATGAAACGTTGGTAGAAACAGAAGAATTTTAGGCATAATAGTAGCAAATAGGGTCCTAATTCAGCCTTACTACAGGTACAGGCTATAAACTTATTGTTCAAGGATAACACTGCTACAATTTAGCAAAGGAAGCACATAAATTGTGGTCCGAACAATTATAGGTTAGAAGCTGCCATTTCCGAGTGTTTTAGGAGTAGAGATGCTTCAAAAATATGGCATTTTACGACGTAATAAGCAATAGAATTACCTTTGTTAAAGCTAACAAATACTAGGTTAGTTATGTAGTTTTACAAGCAAAGGGAAGGAAAAGATATATAAATATTAAATTAAATTACTTGACGAAAGGGATGAAAAAAAACGAGAAAAGTAACCTTATATGTAAGAAAACAAAAGTGTAAGCTTAGCAAAAGTCACCGAAGGAAGCAAAAAAAAAAGAGTTGTTACCCAGCTGTGACTGGAACTCTGCATAAGGCGAGAAATTCGGCGAAAGGAACCGTTAACTACAGAAAATGGAGGCATGGGGATAGGTCTTAAAAAGGTCTCCATTACCTACACAGATGACCTTCATCTGAATAAGGGTGTTAGAAGAAATTCAAATTCTGAATTAGCTCCGCAAAATGAGTCACAAGAAAGTTCAAATTTGAATTTTAAACCATGGCTGCTTTAGAGCCATGTAGACGTAAAACAAGCCAGTGTTCATGCTTGTTTACAAAGAATATAAGCCCACATTAGCACAAACAGAGAAGGCAATGCATCCTTTTGGGATAGCTGATATTGATAATTCTGGTCCGCTCTTACGGTTACTCAATGACGAATCATCCTCAAGTCTAGTCTGATTATACATCAGTAGAGTTTAGTCGAATATTAGATAAATTTTATATCAGATAAATACGATCTGATAGTAGAAATCAAATAGCGTGAAGCCTATAGTCCCTTATATCCCAATTAGTCGACAAATAGATTGTGCCTAGAAAGCCAACAGAAACCTTATCACGGAAACAATTACACAGGGCGTTAATAGGTGACATGTAACTTTTAAATAGGTGCAGGGAAACTAATTAAATTACACATATTTAGAATCAGCATTAAAAGGCAATTCTTTTGATAAGTATATTGAAAAAAATATAATTTGGGGGAATAAGTTATAAAAAAAAGGATAACAGTATAATTATGTGCTGCTAGCTTACTTATTTATGTGCTGCTTATTCGAAAAATACAATGCAAAATTAAATTGTATAGCGATTATTAACAACCTTTAAAGTTATATCTCAACCAGTCATAGAGGTATATCACGACCAGAATAAAGCTCGGAAGGCCTAACTTTACTTTCCTAACCTATCTAGTCATAAAATATTTATTCTGTTTTACGCCTACAAATCAGTTTTCTTTGGCCAATGCCACAAAATGATTACATAATAAGAAATAACCTAAGTAAAAATTAAAGTGCCTTTGAAAAAAAAATAATGATAACAAAGCAGTATACAAAAGAATTTTGCAAAAAATGGGTACAATTAATGATAAATTAATTCTAGAAACAAAAAATAAGATGAGGCCTAAGAATATCATCCTAATCCTCGTTGTTCACGCAGTGGCCCAAGATATTGTAAACATGGAGTAATATTCAAGCATGAAAATTCATTGCTAGTTAGCCATGACGCATGGAAAATCTTTATGAAATTGGACTCCAAACCTTTCGAGACCTTGTTCCAACAAGAAACAAGACTAGAAAAAAACACGAATGAACTCAAAGAATCGACCAATTTCTGGTGGAACATACTATTGGCCGTATGTTTCGTATTCGCAACTTCCCTGACCATAAGAACCCTATTGACTTTTAATTACGGAAAAATCCTAAGACTAAGAAGGCGAAAACCAAGAGAAGAACACTGGGAAACAGCTGAAATGCAGAGGTTAAACCCGGAGCCCCATGAGAACGTCTAAGCCAAGAAATAGGGAAGACATTAGAAAACGATGTCTTCCGAGGTCTAAAAAACGAGGTCTAATTTGTAAAATTAGACCTCAAAATTAACCATGTAGCATAAACTCTGTTTAAATGATTATTTTAAATCTAATGTAAAATTAACTAAGTGTTGAAAGAAGTTAAAATAAAGTGTATGTAGTAATAATTCTCCATTTGCAAATCCACTACCCAAGGGTAAAAATTTGATGATCTACCATATATAATAAAACCTGATTTACTTTGGTTTAACAAAAGCTTATTCACTCTAGTGTATATTAGAAAGTATAATAAGAGACCACACTTAAAGTTGAAGAATTAATATTTTATAACGTCGTTAGGCTATAACAACTTAGAAGAAACTTCTATGTATTGAATTTCCCAATAGGAATTATGTCGTTTTATTATAACCAAAACGATAAAAAAATTTAGTTTTCTGTACTAATATTGGTGTATTTATTTAACTCTGTCTCGTAGCGTGGGGTTCATGTACCCAATTAATGCGTGGCTTATTTGTACTATGAGTATTTACTTCAAAGAACATGTGATTCTGCCTCGTTATTTTTATTACAGGAAGTGGATGGATACATTGGATATTGAGCATCACAATGTGTTGCCCAGTGCAGATACAACCTAGTAGCATCTATTTTCATCATATCTCAACCAACGAAGAGTACTCATCATAGACTCCAGGCAATTTTCATCCCAGCTTCGTCTACGAAAACAATAGTTACCTTTGATCGTTGTTTCTTCGACCATGAACCATATTACGCATCAGGTAACATTATATTTGAATCTCAGTATCCAGCGCATTATCGAGCTATATAATCAAATAAATTCTGAGAACCCCATCGATCATAATCATTATGGACCCCAGAATCATTTGACTGCATAGTGATGATATTGGAAATTAAATGATATTTAACGATATTTGAAGTTAAATGATATTTGAAGATATTTGAAGATATTTGAAGTTGAAGTTAAAGACAATATGTTGAAAGAGTCACTATAGTTTGATGTCAACCCGTTCCGAATCAAAACTTCAATTCCCCCGTGATTAACCTAGGAATCACCGCAAAGGTTAATCGACGCAAGCCATGAGTTAACAATTTTATAAAAGGCACAAATGAACAACCTTACGCGAGAATACATTCTCTATGTGCCTCAAAATATCCTAAAAAATGATATGCTGAGAAGAAAATAAACGCACTCCCAGTGTTCGACCCCTTAATGATAAGGCACCCTATGAACTATAAAAAAAAGGCAGATGAGAATGAACCCTGATAGCATATGCCAACACCTGTAGTGGGAAGTATCATTTCCCAGTTGACAATTAGAGAAAACTTGTCGTGTGAACACAATCAGGCTCGAACTGTTCCATGAAGAAACCATAACGTAAATGCTTCACAATTTTTGCCAAGACAAAAAGAGTGAAGGACAATAATTTACAACAGAAGGATTGAGTACACTAAAGACTCGAAGGTGATGAAATAGATATGAATTTACATATGTTACTTCTTAATAACTTTGATAACTCAAAAATCTCAATATCCTATCATTAACGTTGCGTAGCAAACATCTCCAGTGAAAGTGTTTTAAAATTACCAGTGAACATGGTAAACACAATATTA
Organism: Artemia sp. Kazakhstan ARC1039; assembly: GCA_029168905.1. Lineage (NCBI taxonomy): Eukaryota > Metazoa > Arthropoda > Branchiopoda > Anostraca > Artemiidae > Artemia > Artemia sp. Kazakhstan ARC1039. The sequence goes on along the minus strand of JAQQPU010014207.1, from coordinate 18,234 downwards.
TGTGTTTTAAATCGTTTTTGTATGTAGTGTTAGATGTCCAGATATTTATGTGTAGCGTTTTCGAGCTATTCATTTAATGTAGCATAGATAGAATGTAGTATGCCATATAGACAGCAAAATAAAAAAAAAAGCCTTGTAAAAAGTACAAAAAAACTTATGTAAAGGTAGAATAGCCCCAACCTTGTTGGAAATGTAAAAGTTATCAGTGTTAGATTTAGAAAAAAGAATCTTTAGTAGCTGGCCTAGAACCATGAATGATCTTAGTCCGGTAGACGAATTTTAGATAGAGACGTAGAACAAAATAAGAAAAGTAATAAAGAAAATTTGTAGGGCCCCCGATTAAGCCATAACATAAATATAAAATAATTATGTAGAAGAAATATTTAATAAATGGCGAACAGTTTAAAAGCCCAAAGGCAAGCAAATACTAATGACGGGGCGTCATTAATTGATGGGAAGGGTCATATGTACCATGAGTAAAATGCGATGTATTTAAAATACCAAAATAAAGTTCCTTCTTTTTAAAGATAATTCCGACTTCCTCTAATTAAGTTAAATCTCGTTTCAAAAATTTTACAATATTTCTAAGGAAGTTTAAACTATAAGAGCCGTGTGAACGCTTGAATCATTAGAATAATTAAAACAATTTATTGGACGACGGGTTCACATCCTTGGTCCACTCGAGCCAATGGTGAGCCAGTTCTTACAGCGCCAGACTAAAAAGCTACGTTTGATAGTGGGGTAGTAGTTCTTTTTTAGGAGATTCGTAAATCAGATTCAGGACCATTCAGACAGAATTCTTATATTCTTTCATCGTTGTCACCGTTATTGTCATTTGAAGTGACCCGCTGCGTGTGCACCTAAATATGTAAGTTCAATAATTCTATTGCTTTTTTATCTGTGTTTATTTCATTTTATATGTCTGGATCTAGCCTAATAATGGGTAATTAGTTCTCAAAATCTCCAAGGTAACGTTCCCAGGGAATCGGATCTCCAGATAGCTCAAGAAAAAAGGCCACATTTATATATCTACATATTCTATTTTCTCCCATTAATTGAGGGCGGCACTAGCCTAGTTGACACAATCTTTAGTGCTATAAGCGGCACTATCGGAGAAATTACAAGGTGTAAGTTCACGACCTTTGGCCATAATATCGCCTTTGACGCGGTCAGTATTTAGTACCACATTTAGTATAGCCAGCCTATTTTTTCATCGCTACAAACACTAAAATTTTTCATCGCTACACATTTAGTTTTTAAACATAATGGGCAAATGGAAGGGTGGGCTGGGAGGGGGATTAGTTGCCCTCCAATCACTTTTGACTATGTAAAAGGGCACTAGGCCTTTTGATTTCCAATCGAATGAGCCCTTTTTGAGTTTCTACGACAACGCTTTCTATAAACACCATATATGCCCCCAGGGCATAAATTACAACCCTTACCCTAAGGGCTATTAAGGTGTTTGTCATCCTCAAAGACCTAATTTCCAGAACTTTCAACTACGTTAAACAAAATGGCTATCTCAAAATTTTGACTGGATGTGTTTGGGGAAATGGTGGGCGTGAAAGGGGCGTTAGTCACTCTCCAATCACTTTCAACCATTAAAAAAGCACTAGCCTTTTAATTTCCTATCAAACGAGCACTTTCGAAGTTTCTACGACAACGCTTTCAATAAAAAACCTTATATACCCCCAGGGCCTAACTTACAACCCTTGCCAAGAGGGATTGGGGGGTTGGTTATCCTCAAAGACCCAATTTCCAGAATTTTCTACTACGTTGAACAACGTGGCTATCTCAAAATTTTGATTGGATGTGTTTTAAGGAATGGTGGGCGTGAGAGGGGGATTAGTTACTCCAATCACTTTCAACCATTAAAAAGGGTACTAGCCCTCTTAATTTCCATTTGAATGAGCCCTTTTTGAAGTTTTTACGACAGCTCTATCTATAAAAACCTTTATGCCCCCAGGGCATAACTTACAACTTTTGCCTTGGGGGGTTTTTCCTCCTTAAATACATAATTTCCAGAAAATGGCTATTTCTAAGCTTTGATTGAATTGTTTTGGGGAAATGGTGGGCGTCAGAGGGGGGTTAATTATTTTTCACTCACTTTCGACTATTAAAAAGGGCAATTTCAATTACCAGTCAAATGAGCCCTTTTTGAAAGTTCTACAAAAACTTTCTATATAAACCTGATATGCTCCAGGGCATAGCTTACAACCCTTGCACTGAGGGCTTTGAGCGGGTTATCATCCTGAAATATCTAGTTTCGAGAAGTTTCAACTACGTTGAACAAAATGGATGTCTTAAAATTTTGATTGGATGTGTTTGGGAAAATAATGGGCGTGAGAGGGGGATTAGTTACCCTTCAATCACTTTCGACTATTAAAAAGGACACTAGCCCTTTAAAGTTCCAATTGAATGAGCCCTTTTTTAAGTTTCTACAACATTGCTTTCTATAAAACCTTATATACCCCCGAGACATAACTTACGACCCTTGCCCTGAGGGCTGTGGGGGGAGGGGAGATAATTTGGAGCCTAACTGCCTTTCCATGATGATAAATAAAAGAAAAAATGTTTTACTGTTTGTACTACTGATGTTTCACTACTGATGACAGTCACTGTATATGTGACCGAAATATCTGGTATTTTTGTGAATTTCTATTGACTGAATTTATTGAAAGGATTTTATCCCAATTTTGAACTTTTATTTTATTGTGGGGGGGGTGGATGGGTTGTCATCCTTAAAAACCTAATTTCCAAAACTTTCAACTACGTTTAATAAAATGGCTATCTAAAAAGTTTGATTTTAGGCCTAAGTAGAGTAGTACATTATACTTTGCTTACACATATAGGAAATACTTTGCTTGCCTTATATTCCTTACCGTGCTATTTGCTAGCCTTAAGTTCCTTGGTACCTTTCCAAGCAAAGCGATCATACAGGTTTTGAAACTACAGATGAGATTTTATAATGCAACCAGACTGGTTTATGAGGCAACACCCCCGTTTTGGAACTAGGAGTGAAATTTTGTAATGCAATCAGACTGGTTTCGTTTCACGGATTCATTAATAGAAGAACTAATGCTTTTGAAAAGGGTAATTACTTGTAGCTTCAAAAGCCAAATTAAACTTCCGTTGGTTAAGAATGTGTCATGGGTAATTACAGAACTGTGAACGATGAAAAGTTGTATCATTTTGCTTAAAAGCTAACTCTAATTGCAAAAAAGGGTATAGCGTTTGTGAATTGGACTCTATGAAGGATATTAATTGAATAATAGGGATGTAAATGATCCTAATTAGTGATTGGATTGTATGAAAGTGGTAAGAAAAGGCCTAAACTTATTATCAGTTAAGGTAACCCCTCGGGGTTGTTAACTCAGGCAATTTGTTATAAATTTGGAACAACATCAATCTATGAAAATGGTTAACGATGATAAAGTGGTCCTGTGAGTTGACCTGGCTGTACTTCTTCGATGTGTTCTGTATTATACACAAGTGGCTTTTGAACAGTGTTGTCGATTTAAAATAGGGTCTAACGTTATAGTATACTAAATAGTTAATACTAATAGAGATGTAGATGTCAAGAAAAGAATTTAAATAATGAAATTCAGAACAATCCATAGAAATCCGTACAAATCAAGTAGTGAGGTGTATATGAGTACGAACCGTCAAGGATCATAAGCACCAATGACCCTAACCACCAGGGACCTCAACCCCCAAAGGTCCCCTATTCCCAAAACTCCAAGGGGGCCCCCTCCCCCCATCTTTTTGACCCCCTTCCCCCATTTTTTTTTCCTTAGTATCTTTTTTCCTTAGTCAACTTTTTTTTCCTTAGTATTTTTTGTTTAACATGATATATTTTTCAACTTTTTTTTACATCTGTTAGAATGACTTGAAACATACTTAAAACATAAAAAATTCACATTTAATATTTTCCAACTTCAAAATGGGAATGATATAGATGTGTGTGTCGCAACTTTTACTATTAGAAAAATATTGTTTGTAGTAGCACTTTTTTCTATTGGGCTAATTTTTTTTTTACTTCGAAATTATTCAACTTTTTTTCTTTTTTTTACGTATCTTAAAATGATATGAACTATGCTTATGGCTCTACAATTGTACTCTATGCTTGCCCAGAGACACGATGTGTCTCCCCCCCCCCATATTTTGAATATTTTTTGAAGTTTTTTTTAACCCTTTTTTTATTATTTTTTTTTAAATAATATATTTTTTCAACTTTTTTTTACATGTCTTCGAATGAGATGAAACATACTTAAACATTAAAACTTTACATTTAATATTTTCCAAACTCAAAATGAGAATGGTATAGATATTTTAGTCATGACCTTTACTATTAGAAAAATAATGTTTGTAGTAGCACTTTTTTTTATTGGACTAAATTTTTTGGAATTAAAAATTATTCAACTTTTTTTCAACTTTTTTTTACATCTCTAAATCATATCAGAAAAATAGAATGACGCTTTTGATTTAAATTTTAAAACATATTCTTGTGCATACCCATACTCCTATTGATGAGGACTGATGGTTCTCATTCAATATTTTTTCATGAAAAATAAACTAGTTTTTTTAATTAAATTTTTTTGGACTTCGAGATTATTCAACTTTTTTTCTACATATCTATATCATATCAGTAAATAGAATGACACTTTTGATTTAAATTTTAAAACATATTCTTGTGCATACCCATACTCCTATTGATGAGGACTGATGGTTCTCATTCCATATTTTTTCATGAAAAACAAACTATTTTTTTAACTAAATTTTTTGGACTTCGAAATTATTCAACTTTTCTTTTACACCTCTAAATCATATCAGAAAAATAGAATGACACTTTTGATTTAAATTTCAAAATATATTCTTGTGCATACCCATACTCCTATTGATGCGGACTGATGGTTCTCATTCAATATTTTTTCATGAAAAACAAATTATTTTTTTTAACTAAATTTTTTTGGACTTCGAAATTATTCAACTTTTTTTATTTTTTTAACATGGTATTTTTTTCAACTTTTTTTTACGTATCTTAAAATGACATGAAATATGCTTATGGCTCGAACAATTGTACTCTAACCTTGCTCAGACACACGATGCGACTTTCCAAATGGTACTCTATGTCCGGTTATCGACACTACCTAGTTAATTGGATGTATTAAATCAGTATTTTTTGCACAGTGGAACAATAAACACAACTCATATCTCTAAGAAGTTATGATGAAGCATTTTAAGAAATTTTTTCACATGATAGTTTTATTGTAGCATTGAATGCTGACAAGGAGAAGTATTTAAACTATGAAACAAGTACAAATGTTAGCACTATCGGAAACGTATGCGTGCATTGTCATGACAGTAAGGAATTAAATTTCTTTGGAGTACCAAAAAAATTCAACACTTATGATGGTGGATATGCGAGATTGAGATCTCCAGAGATGATTGCACTAAAAAAGAATGCCAACATAAAAATAATAGTTGATGAAGAGGGGCATCTTCTTGCTAGTGCTTGTGGTAACGTGTAACCAAGTGTTAAACCATACCGTCAGCTTTCGGGTATTAGCATTCAAATGAAAGTAAAGACGAAAAGAAAGGCCAACTCTTCTACTAATATCATAAACCATATCTTGTCTACGTGCCGGAACTGTTACCTGTGTAAAAATAGTCTGATAATAGACAGTGCAATTGCCAGAAAAATAAAAAGGACATTAGCAGAAAATATCACTAAGGAATATTAAGATGAATCGATGAAAAACAAAGTACCAGCAAACGTTACTGCCATTGATCAAAAAGTCAATGAACCAAATAATACCAAAGACGAAAAGCATATTGACCCTGTCGATGAAACACCTGTAAAAGTTTAGTATAACTCAAAATGGAATAATGATTATTCTACTGATACAAACTAAGAGAAGGCAATAGCTATAGTATCAAGAGAAAACATTGTGAAGCATTTTATGGAACAGATTCAAAATGTCCAAAGTTGATCATTGATATTAATAATGTATAATAATGTATCTACCATATATTTATATTAATATCATATACGTCATTATTTCATTAAAAATATGTTATCTATTACTTTTTTATATTCCCATTATTTCTAGGGTAAGCTAGGACAAACACTGAGAGAAGCAAACATCCGCCCAGACATATAGGCATGGAGGATTGCAGAGATAAAACCACATGCAAATATATGGATTCTGACATACAAACTGACAAAGACAGGCACTGAGATAAGCAAACACCCGCCCAGACACATAGGCCCAGAGAGTGAGAGAGACAAAAACACATGCAAATATATAAATTCAGACATACAAAGCAACAATGACAGGCATTGAGATAGGCAAACACCCCTCCCAGACACATAAGCAAAGAGAGTGAGAGAGTCAAAAACATATAAATATTCAGATTCTGACATACAAACCGACAAAGACAGGCACTGGAAGAAGCAAACTTCCACCCAGACACGTAAGCAAAGAGAGTGGGAGAGATAAAAACACATACAAATATATAGATTCAGACATACAAAAAAATAATGACAGGCATTGAGAAAGGCAAACACCCACCCAGACACATAAGCACAGAGAGTGAGAGTGACAAAAACATATATAAATATATAGATTCTGACATACAAACTGACAAAGACAGGCAAAGTGAGAACCAAACATCCACCCAGACACATAGGCAAGGAGACGGGGAGAGATAAAAAAACATGTGAATATATTGATTCAGACATACAAATCGACAGAGACTGGCACTGAGGTAAGCAAACACCCACTAAGACACATAGACAAAAGAGTGAGAGAGACAAAAAACACATGTAAATATATAGATTCAGACATACAAAGCAACAATCACAGGCATTGAGATAGGCAAACAACCGCCCAGACACATAAGCAGAGGAAGTGAAAGGGACAAAAACACATACAAACATATAGATTCCGACATACAAACCAAGAAAGACATGCACTGGAATAAGCAAACACCCGCCCAAACACACAAGCAAAAAGAGTGAGAGAGATAAAAACACATGCAAATATATAGATCAGACATACAAACCAACAATGACAGGCGTTGAGATAGACAAACACCCACCCCTACACATAAACAAAGAGAGTGAGAATGACAAAAACACATATAAATATATAGATTCTAAAATACAAAACGACAAAGACAGGCAATAGGAGAAGAAAACATACGTCCAGTCACATAGGCAAGGAGAGTGGGAGAGATAAAAACACATACAAATATATTGATTCAGACATAAAACTGAGAGAGACAGGCACTGAGATAAGCAGCACCCGCCCAGACACATAGGCCCAGAGAGTGAGAGAGACAAAAACCAATGCAAATATATAGATTCAGGCATACAAAGCAACAATCACAGGCATTGAGAGAGGCAAACACCCACCCAGACACATAAGCAGAGGAAGTGAGAGAGACAAAACACATATAAATATTTGGATTCTGACATACAAACCGATAAAGACAGGCACTGAGATAAGCAAACACCCACCTAGACACATAGGCCCAGAGAGTGAGAGAGACAAGAACACATGCAAATATATAGATTCAGACATACAAAGCAACAATGACAGACATTGAAATAGGCAAACACCCCGCCCAGACACATAATCAAAGAGAGTGAGAGAGTCAAAAACATATAAATATATAGATTCTGACATACAAATCGACAAAGACAGGCACTGGGAGAAGCAAACTTCCGCCCAGACACATAGGCAAAGAGAGTGGGAGAGGTAAAAAGACATGCAAATATATAGATTCAGACATACAAACCAACAATAACAGGTATTGAGATAGGCAAACACCTGCTCAGACACATAAGCAGAGGAAGTGAAAGAGACAAAAACACTTATAAATATATAGATTCTGACATACAAACCGAAAACGACAGTCACTGAGATAAGAAAACACCCGCCCAGACACATAGGCCCCAGAGAGTGAGAGAGACAAAAACACATGCAAATAAATAGATTCAGACATACAAACCAACAATGACAGGCATTGAGAAAGGCAAACACCCGCCCAGACACATAAGCAAAGAGAGTGAGAGTGACAAAAAAACATATAAATACATAAATTCCAAAAAGTTGATATCCAAAAAGTTGGGTTGATCTAGGTTCACTTAGAGTGGTACCACTCTAAGTGAACCTAGATCAACCCAATTTTTTGGATATCTCTCACTATGACTGTGTGTCTGAGTGGGTGTGCTGCCATCTATAATTGATCTAACCTAAATTCAACGAAATGATGCATAGTCGTATCTCAATGCCTGTCAATGTTGGTTTGTATGTTTGAATCTATATATTTGCAAGTGTTTTTATCTCTCCCACTCACTTTGCCTATGTGTCTGAGTGGAAGTTTGCTTCTCCCAGTGCCTGTCTTTGTCGGTTTGTTTGTTAGAATCTATATATTCATGTGTTTTTGACTCTCTCACTCCCTTTGCTTATGTGTCTGGGAGGGGTGTTTGCCTATTTCAATGCCTGTCATTGTTGCTTTATGTGTCTGAATCTAAATATTTGCATTTGTTTTTGTCTCTCTCACTCTCTGGGCCTATGTATCTGGGTGGAAATTTGCTTCTCCCAGTGCCTGTCGTTGTCGGTTTGTATGTCAGAATCTATATATTTGTGTGTTTTTGACTCTCTCACTCTCTGTGCTTATGTGTCTGGGCAGGGATATTTGCCTATCTCAATGCCTGTCATTAATGCTTTGTATGTCTGAATTTATATATTTGCATGTATTTTTGTCTCTCTCACTCTCTGCGCCTATGTGTCTGGGCGGGTGTTTTCTTATCTCAGTGCCTGTCTCTGTCGGTTTGTATGTCTGAATCAATATATTTGCATGTGTTTTTATCTCTCCCCGTCTCCTTGCCTGTTTGTCTGGGCGGATGTTTGCTTCTCACAGTGCCTGTCTTTGTCGGTTTGTACGTCAGAATCTATATATTTATATGTGTTTTTGTCACTCTCACTCTCTTCGCTTATGTGTCTGGACGGGTGTTTGCCTTTCTCAATGCCTGTCATTGTTGGTGTGTATGTCTGAATCTATGTATTAGCATGTGTTTTTGTCTCTCTCACTATCTGGGGCCTATATGTCTGGACGGGTGTTTGCTTATCTCAGTGACTGTCTTTGTCGGTTTGTATGTCAGAATATATATATTTATATGTGTTTTTGTCTCTTTCACTTCCTCTGCTTATGTGTCTGAGCGGGTGTTTGCCTATCTCTATACCTGTCATTGCTGGTTTGTATGTCTGAATCTATATATTTTCATCTGTTTTTATCTCTCCCACTCTCTTTGCCTATGTGTCTGGGCGGAAGTTTGCTTCTCCCAGTGTCTGTCTTTGTAGGTTTGTATGTCATAATTTATATATTTATATGTTTTTGACTCTCTAACTCTCTTTGCTTATGTGTCTGGGCTGGGTGTTTGCCTATTTCAATGCCTGTCATTGTTGCTTTGTTTGTCTGAATCTATATATTTGCATATGTTTTGTCTCTCTCACTCTCTGGGCCTATGTGTCTGGGCGGGTGTTTGCTTATCTCAGTGCCTGTCTTTGTCAGTTTGTATGTCAGAATCCATATATTTATGTGTGTTTTTGTCTCTCTCACTTCCTCTGCTTATGTGTCTGGGTGGCTGTTTGCCTATCTAAATGCTTGTGATTGTGGCTTTGTATGTCTGAATCTATATATTTGCATTTGTTTTTGTCTCTCTCACTCTCTGGGTCTATGTGTCTGGGCGGGTATTTGCTTATCTCAGTGCCTGTTTCTGTCGGTTTTATGTCTGAATCAACATTTTTGCATGTGTTTTTATCGATCCCACTCTCCTTGCCTAGGTGGCCGGGTGGATGTTTTCTTCTCCCAGTGCCTGTCTTTGTAGGTTTGTATGTTAGAATCTATATATTTATATGTGTTTTTGTCACTCTCACTCTCTTTGCTTATGTGTAGGGGCGGGTGTTTGTCTACATCAATGCCTGTCATTGTTGGTTTGTATTCTGAATCTATATATTTGCATGTGTTTTTATCTGTCTCACTCTTTTTGCTTGTGTGTTTGGTCGGGTGTTTGCTTATTCCAGTGCATGTCTTTCTTGGTTTGTATGTCTGAATCTATATGTTTGTATGTGTTTTTGTCTCTTTCTCTTCCTCAGCTTATTTGTCTGGGCGTTTGTTTGCCTATCTTAATGCCTGTGATTGTTGCTTTGTATGTCTGAATCTATATATTTACATGTGTTTTTTGTCTCTCTCACTCTTTTTGTCTAAAAGTCTGGGTGGGTGTTTGCTTATCTCAGTGCCTGTCTCTGTCGATTTGTATGTCTGAATCAATATATCTACATGTGTTTCTATCTCTCCCCTTCTCCTTGCCTATGTGTCTGGGTGGATGTTTGCTTCTCATAGTGCCTGTCTTCGTCGGTTTGTATGTCAGAATTTATATATTTATATGTGTTTTTTTCACTATCACTCTCTTTGCTTATGTGTCTCGGCGGGTGCTTGCCTTTCTCAATGCCTGTCATTGTTGGTTTGTGTGTCTGAATCTATATATTTGCATGTGTTTTTGTCTCTCTCACTCTCTGGGCCTATGTGTCTGGGTGGCTGTTTGCTTATTTCAGTGACTGTCTTTTTCGGTTTGCATGTCAGAATCTATATATTTATATATGTTTTTGTCTCTTTCACTTCCTCTGCTTATGTGACTGGGCGGGTGTTTGCCTATCTCAATACCTGTCATTGTTGGTTTGTTTGTCTGAATCTATATATTTGCATGTGTTTTTATCTCTCCCACTCTCTTTGCCTATGTGTCTGGGCGGAACTTTGCTTCTCCCAGTGCCTGTCTTTGTCGGTTTGTATGTCAGAATCTATATATTTATATGTTTTTGACTCTCTCACTCTCTTTGCTTATATGTCTGGGCGGGGTGTTTGCCTATCACAATGCCTGTCATTGTTGTTTTGTATGTCTGAATCTATATATTTGCATCTGTTTTTGTCTCTCTCACTCTCTGGGTCTATGTGTCTGGGTGGGTGTTTGCTTATCTCAGTGCTTGTCTTTGTCGGCTTGTATGTCCGAATCCATATATTTGCGTGTGTTTTTATCTCTCCCACTCTCCTTGCCTATGTGTCTGGGTGGATGTTTGCTTCTCTCTTTGTTTGTCTTAGCTTGCCCTAGAAATAATGGGAATATAACAAAGTAATAGATAACATATTTTTAATGAAATAATGACATATATGATATCAACATAAATATATGGTAGATACATTATTATACATTATTAATATCAATGATCAACTTTCGACATTTTGAATCTGTTCCATAAAATGCTTCACAATGTTCTCTCTTGATACTATAGCTATTGTCTTCTCTTAGTTCGTAATCAGTAGAATAGTCATTATTCCATTTTGATTCATACACAATTTTTACAGGTGTGTCATCGACAGGGTCAATATGCTTTTCGTCTTTGGTATCATTTGGTTCATTGACTGTTTGATCAATGGCAGTAAAGTTTGCTGTTACTTTGTTTTTCATCGATTCATCTTTATATTCCTTAGTGATATTTTCTGCCAATGCCCTTTTTATTTTGCTGGAAATTTGACTGTCTATTATCACACTATTTTTACACAGGTAACAGTTCCAGCACGGAGACAAGATATGGTTTATGATATTAGTAGAAGAGTAGGCCTTTCTTTTCGTCTTTGCTTTCATTTGAATGCTAATACCCGAAAGCTGACGATATGGTTTAACACTGGGTAACATGTTACCACAAGCACTAGCAAGAAGATTCCCCTATTCATCCACTATTATTTTTATGTTGGCAATCTCTTTGAGTGCAATCATCTCCGGAGATTTCAGTCTCGCATATCCACCATCATAAGAGTTGAATTTTTTTGGTACTCCAAAGAAATTTAATTCCTTACTGTCTTGACAATGCACGGATACGTTTCAGATAGTGCTACCACTTGTACTTATTTCATAGTTTAAATACTTCTCCTTCTCAGCATTCAATGCTACAATAACACTATCATGTGAACATACTTTCTTAAAATGCTTCATCTTCACTTCTTAGAGATATGAGTTGTGTTTATTGTTCCACTGTGTAAAAAATACTGATTCAATACATCCAATAAACTAGGTAGTGTCGATAACTGGACATAGACTACCATTGGGAAAGGCGCATCGTGTCTCTGAGCAAATTTAGAGTACAATTGTTCGAGCCATAAGCATATTTCATATCATTTTAAGATACGTAAAAAAAAGTTGAAAAAATTACCATGTTAAAAAAAAATTGAAAATTTCGAAGTCCAAAAAAATTTAGTTAAAAAAAATGGTTTGTTTTTCATGAAAAAATATTGAATGAGAACCATCAGTCCTCATCAATAGGAGCATGGGGTATGCACAAGAATATATTTTAAAATTTAAATCAAAAGTGTCATTCTATTTTTCTGGTATGATTTAGAGATGTAAAAAAAAGTTGAATAATTTCGAAGTCCAAAAAAAATCAATTAAAAAAATAGTTTGTTTTTCCTGAAGAAATATTGAATGAGAACCATCAGTCCTCATCAATAGGAGTATTGGTATGCACAAGAATATGTTTTAAAATTTAAATCCAAAGTGTTATTCAATTTTTCTGATAGGATTTAGAGATGTAGAAAAAAAGTTAAATAATCTCGAAGTCCAAAAAAATTTAGTTAAAAAAAATAGTTTGTTTCTCATGAAAAAATATTGAATGAGAACCATCAGTCCTCATCAATAGGAGTATGGGTATGCACAAGAATATGTTTTAAAATTTAAATCAAAAGCGTCATTCTATTTTTCTGATATGATTTAGAGATGTAAAAAAAAAGTTGAAAAAAAGTTGAATAATTTCTAAGTACAAAAAAATTTTTAGTCTATTAAAAAAAAGTGCTACTACAAACACTATTTTTCTAATAGTAAAGATCATGACTAACATATCTATCCCATTCTCATTTTGAGTTAGGAAAATATTAAATGTAAAGTTTTAATGTTTCAAGTATGTTTCATCTCATTCGAAGACATGTAAAAAAAAAGTTGAAAAAATATATCATGTTAAAAAAAACTATAAAAAAAAGTTTAAAAAAACTTAAAAAAAAAAAAAAATATGGGGGGTGGGAGCCGCATCATGTCTCTGGGCAAGTATAGAGTACAATTATTAGAGCCATAAGCATATTTCATGTCATTTTAAGATACGTAAAAAAAGAAAAAAAGTTGAATAATTTCGGTCCAAAAAAAAATTAGCCCAATAAAAAAAGTGCTACTAGAAACAATATTTTTCTAATAGTAAAAGTCGCGTTACAAATATCTATATCATTCCCATTTTGAAGTCGGAAAATATTAAATGTGAAGTTCTTATGTTTTAAGTGTTTCATGTCATTCTAAGAGATGTAAAAAAGCTGAAAAAATATATCATGTTAAAAAAAATAATAAGAAAAAAAGTTTAAAAAAAACACTTATAAAAATTAAAAAAAATGGGGGGAGGGGGTTATAAAAGCTGGGGCGAGGGGCCCCCTTGGAGTTTGGGGAATAGGGGACCTTCGGAAGTTGAGGTCCCTAGTGGTTAGGGTCATTGGTGCTTATGATCCTTGACGGTTCGTACTCATATACACCTCTCTACTTTATTTGTAAGGATTACTACGGATTGTTCTGAATTTCATTATTAAAATTCTTTTCTTGACATCTATATCTCTATTAGTATAAACTTTTTAGTATACCATAACGTTAGACCCTATTTTAAATTGACAACACTGTTCAAACGCCACTTGTGTATTATACAGAACACATCGAAGAAGTAAAGCCAGGTCAACTCACAGGACCACTTTATCATCGTTAACCATTTTCATAGATTGATGTTGTTCCAAATTTATAACAAATTACCTGAGTTAACAAACCCGAGGGGTTACCTTAACTGATAATCAGTTTAACGCCTTTTTTTACCACCTTCATACAATGCAATCACTAATTATTATCATTCATATCCCTATTATTCAATTAATATCCTTCATAGAGTCCAATTTGCAAATTCTATACCCTTTTTTGCAATTAGAGATAGCTTTTAAGCAAAATAATACATCTTTTCATCATTCACAGTTCTGTAATTACCCGTGACGCATTCTTAACCAACGGAAGTTTAATTTGGCTTTTGAAACTGCAAGTAATTACCCTTTTCAAAAACATTAGTTGTTCTATTAATGAACCCGTGAAACGAAACCAGTCTGATTGCATTACACAATTTCGCTCCTAGTTCCAAAACGTGGATGTTGCCTCATAAACCAGTCCGGTTGCATTATACAATCTCATCCATAGTTTCAAAACTTGTATGATCACTTTGCTTGGAAAGGTACCAAGGAACATAAGGCAAGCAAATAGCACGGTAAGGAGCATAAGACAAGCAAAGTATTTACTATATGTGTAAGCAAAGTATTTCCTATATGTGTAAGCAATGTAATTCCTGTATGTGTAAGCAAATTATAATGTGCTACTCTAATGGCCTATGTGTTTGGGGAAAAGGTGGGCGTGAGAGGGGGGTTAGTTGCCCTCAAATCACTTTCGAATATTAAAAAGAGCGCTAGCCCTTTGAATTTCCAATCAAATGAGCCCTTCTTCAAGTTTCTACGACAAAGATTTCAATAAAAACCTTATATGCCCCCTGAACATAACTTATAACCCTTGCCCTGAAGACTGTGGGGGAGTGTCCTACTCAAAGGTATAATTTCCTGAACTTTAAACTGTGTGGAACAAAATGGCTATCTCAAAATTTTGATTGGATGTGTTTAGGGAAATCGTGTGGGTGGAAGGGGTGTTAGTTGCCGTCCAATCACTTTCGACTAATTAAAAGGGCACTAGCCATTTCAATTTCCAATCGAATGAGCCCTTATTGAAGTTTCTACGACAACACGTTCTATAAAAATCTTACAAGCCCCTAGGGCATAACTGACAACCCTTTCCCTGAGGGCTGTGGGGGGTTGTCGTCCTCAAAGACCTAATTTCCAGAACTTTCAACTACGTTGAACAAAAAGGCTATCTTAAAATTTTGATTGGATGTGTATGGGGAAAAGGTGGGCGTGAGAGGGGGGTTAGTTGCCCTCCAATTACTTTCGTCTATTAAAAAGGGCACTAGTCCTTGGAATTTCCAATCGAATGAGCCTTTTTTGAAGTTTCTACGACAACATTTTCTATAAAAACCTTATATGCCCCCAGGGCATAACTTACAACCCTTGCCCTGAGGGCTGTGGGGGAGTTTCCTCCTCAAAAACGTTGCGATGTGCCCTGGTCTAAAGGAAAAAAATAATAAAAAATATGTTTTGCCAACATCGTTCTTATATGCCCCCAGGGCATAACTTAAAAACCTTGCCCTGAGGGTTGTGAGGGTGTCCTCCTCAAAAACATAACTTATATTTGGAAATCAACTACGCTGAACAAAATAGCTATCTCAAAATTTCGATTGGATGTGTTCGGGGAAATGGTGGGCGTGGAAGGGGCGTTAGTTGCCTTCCAATCCCTTTCGAATATTAAAAAGGGCACAAGCCATTCCAATTTCCAATCGAATGAGCCCTTTTCGAAGTTTCTACGACAACTCCTTCGATACGAAGTGCCCTGGTATAGAATAAGAAGAAAACAAAAAAATAATAATACATTATGCCAACATCGTTCTTTACTTAGGCAGCGCGACTGCGCTGCCTATGAAATGCCAAAAACATCCTTGTTTTTCGAGTTTCCTTGTTTTTCGAGGTGGGGGATTTTAATTCTCCTGAAGATTTTTGACCATGCTGATTCCAATGCAGCACTTTTCATTTGAATTTGACGCCAATTTCTTTGGATTTTATATTTTTTTTTATTTTTTATATTTTTTAGAAGAACATTCTGTTCTTCTCTAACACTTTCGATTCTTTCGGTATTTTGAAATTTTCTTCGAGCACTTGTGTTAAAATTTTGATATCTGTCGTTTTTTTTTCAGCCTCAACCCAGACGCTAGTTGATCCAAACTTGAATTTTTTAAAACTATAATTCCGGGGAATTTTTTTT
Organism: Artemia sp. Kazakhstan ARC1039; assembly: GCA_029168905.1. Classification (NCBI taxonomy): domain Eukaryota; kingdom Metazoa; phylum Arthropoda; class Branchiopoda; order Anostraca; family Artemiidae; genus Artemia; species Artemia sp. Kazakhstan ARC1039. The sequence goes on along the minus strand of JAQQPU010014207.1, from coordinate 2,186 downwards.
ATAGCCGATACAACCTTTTGTCCAAGCCTTTTTAGCCTTTTTGTCTTCTTTCCTAGCCAAACCAATTTCATTAGTACTAAACCAGTGTTTCACTGATCCTTTATTTTTTAGTGTGTTCATCATATTGAAGGTATGTGCGCTAAATAACACACATGCATGTAAAGTTTGTTCTTCGAGGAGAGAATGGCAAAATAAGGAATTTTGTTTAAATAGTTTATGGGATTTTAAGAAATTTTTTTTAAAGAGTATTCTCTGCCCTCCGATTACTCTTCAAAATCCGCTCAATATACCAGGAGCAAGGGAAGCAATCCCCGCTGGAAATCGGGAACAATAAAATAATTATGACGAAAAAAAGTAAGGATAGCAGTGTAAGGAAAAACCACGAAAGCATAAAAGCAAATTAAGAAAGAAAATGTGCGTTGGCCCACGCTTGGCTGCCTACCAATAGATTTTGACCCTTAATAGGGAGAAAATAAGTTATATGACCCCTTTCCTTAATGGAAGGTGGAATGAGGCCAGGAGACCCCCTTCTCCCTCCTCCCAAGTTTTTTTTGGCACCCTCATTCCTTGTTTTTTTCTAGTTTCCACTCTTTATTTTAAATTAGTTTGTCATTTTGGTCAATTATTTGCACCCTTGTCAAATTGCCCCCCCCCCCCAAGATGGCACGTTGGATCCACCGCTGCTCTAATCCAGCTATTGATTGCCACCGTTAACTTAAAAAAGTATATTTTTTATTTGCAAAAAATATGGTTTGTGTGATTAGATGTTATTCTTTTCCTCATGGCCGTGTTTGGTTCTGGATTTCATGATATTTGATTAAGAAATTCTAATTAATGAAATTAAACCCCATGGATTTGCGCACTTCGATTTTGGATTACATCACTTGATGTAATGAGTCGAGCAAATACGGGTTTAAAGCTTTTTTTATTCCAATGTTAGTTTTTTGGGTACTTCTGCGTTATATCCTACACAGCACTATAGACTGTACAAGGAAATACTACAGGAAACCAGTCAAACGGGTATTTGCAATGGATAAATGGATCGCAAACCGTGATTTCTTATTGCGTTTACAATTTTTAAACTGTTGCTTTTTGGGGTTTAGGGGGGGGGCTTTAAGGTTCCTAGGTTAGGCTACGTATTTATCATGCTATGCTTTACACCTCACCCCCCCCCCCCCCCTAATGAGCGAATATATAGCCCAAATTTGTTTCAAAACTATTATATTTTCATCCTATTTTATTTCATTAGCATTAACCAAACTTGACTTCTTTCGTGTGTAGGATATATTGCACAAGTACCGTTTTTTGTATTGTTTCTTCATAAATAGCCCGTGTATTTTGCATGTATTCATTTACCTTTATGTCTTTTAAGTGATCTTTGCACAACCTTGTTGCTACAAACAAGCAGAAACTAAGAAGGATAGGGCTGACGTCCCTCCCCCATGCCTTCTGAAGACGAGTAAATAATTTGCACTTTATCAAAATAATCCTCATTTCGAGCTGAATATTCGTATTTCTCATGCTATTGAAAAAACACATCAAACCAAGATTACTGAAAAAAAAAAATGAATACGGATTGACAGTTTAGTATACATATGTACTGATATTTATTTCTTAAAGTCTTAATAATTTTGGATTTTTTAAAGTTAAAACCGAGAAAATATTTAAAATGTTTTGTTTTTGTTTTCAATATTTAAAATGTTTAGCGTAAATTATGTTTTAGTCTTCAGACTTAATTTCTGCTTGTTTTGAGTTTTACTCTGTTCAAATGTATAACATAACCAACCCAAAAATTACTCATGCATTAACAGTTACTGTGCTGTGGCTATAGTACTGTGGCTGTAGAACTTAACACCAGACAAGGAAGATTGAAGTTCGAGTAACTATATAGTAATGATTTTTTTTACTATATCCAATGGAGTTTCTGCAATATTGATAGCAACAAAGGCACATTTTTACTCTCCTATAGTAAATTTTTATAATATGAAAGATCTCTACATTCTTCTCTTTGTACAAAAACACTTGATAACTTTTCATAGGAATTTGATACCTGTTCCCTATTAAAGAAATAGCAAACTAAAGCATTATTCCAAAAGCATGCACAATTTATGAGTTTATTTTATTTAATAAAAGGGAAAAGAATAAAATATCACATAAACTAAATTTTTCTACATTACAAGAAAACT
>JAQQPU010014206.1:0-23072 GCA_029168905.1 Artemia sp. Kazakhstan ARC1039 | reverse complement strand
CAGACTATACCCACCAAACCAGACTATACCCACCAAACCAGATTATACCCACCAAACCAGCCTCGCTATAGCTTCTATAGAAGTATAAGGCCATGTGAGGGAGTTCTGAATCTCTTTGAATAGGTGTATATGTCTTGTAGAAATGTTTTCCTGTATGTCTTGTAGAATTCAATATGTACAATCTACTCGTGTATTTTCTTAAGTTTTATTCTTTTGTTGCAATTTGTTTTGGCTTTGAGTTTTGGTCTAATTTAATTTTGGTATTTTCAAAAATATTTTTGGCAAAGCAAAATCTACTTTCATTCATTTCACGCATTTTGGATATATTTTGCCTTTAAATAAACATTATGTTGTCTTGTTACTACATTTAAAGACCTAAGAACCTAATTATAAGAATATTTGGTTTTGACGTATCGAAGTAAGGAGAATGAAAAGGAAAGTAATTGTCAAAAGTATCTACCGCAAGGAAATTACTCATTCTTAAATATACGATCATTTTAACACAGAGAAAAGATAGATTGACAAAGTATTTGAAATAGAATGAAACGATAAAATTTTCTTTATTTTCTTTTAGTAATAAATCCTTCTTTCTGCTGTAGAATCCGGAATCCTAATGAAATTATTTCTTGGGTAATCTGAATGATCGGCTTTTTATTTTCCTCGACAGTAGTTGAGCGAGGTGAATGGATGTTTAAACAATAGTCTCACCAGCCCTTCCCTATCTGAAAGGATCCAAGTCAAGACAATGACAGTGGTCAAGTGTGGCTATGAAACTTGGGCACTTCAAAAGGTCGAGGAAGATGTATTACATATTTTCCTGAGGATTTGTTTAAGAGTAGTTTTAGGTTAAACTTAGGTTGCCTCCTGGCAAACTTCAAGAGATGCAGTTTGAACCACTTCCAAGCTCTATAATGAACGGAAAATAAGACGTCCGGAAACTTTCTATGGATGAGGGACTATAAATTACCAAAGGTCCTTTTCTTGGCCATCCACTAAGTAAAATCAAAAGTCAGGTCATCCCTAGGACGAGGAAATGAAACTTCAGAGGAGGGAGTAAAGAGTGAAGCTTTTAACAGACTCCGGTGGAGCATTAGCGTTTGCAGCTGTGTTAGCCTCAATCAGCTTAGTACTACAATAAATGGTTTGTAGCAGTAGTCAGGGGTGGATCCAGGGGTGGTTTTAGGGCCACGCCCCCCACCCTCAGAAGGTCAAAATTTGCATTAATTGGAGGATCATGGGGGCAAAAATACCAATGAAGGAACCAAATTATTATCATTGCTTTTACCCCCTCCCGCCCCACTAAGAAAAATATGTCTCCACCCCTGGTAATAGTAGGCCTAGTAGTAATTATAATCTTAAAAACTTGATAAACATACTTAAATTATTATTCTTAATGTGCTTAATGTGCTATTACTCCACAATAATATACTACGGTAAATCCATTGCATACAAGCGCACATAGTACACAATACCATATTGCACATTAAAGAGTCGCTAAATGCACTGCATAATTATTCGGGTTGGACTCTCTAACGAATCACTAAGGAAAGACGTACACAATGTGCTGGAAACCAATTTTCGCGAATTATAGTTTCCTGCTATACAGAGACCCAGAATGTACTCTGGGAGCCTGTCACTGTGAGGGCTTTTCCCTCGAGATACACTTTTGGGAACACTTTTGTTCTTTTTTTTTTAATTAGCTTAATTTTTCCAGCAAAAAGAAGGACACGAAGAAGTAATTAACTTACTGAAAAATTAGATCTAAGTCTAAATATGTTAGGAAATTAATTGAAAGCTTATCACTTACCTTCTTCTTTTACTTTTCCCTTTAGCGACCTTGGGAAGCGACGAATCCTCTTTTAATATAGGAAGTGTCTTACTGAAGTATGCAAGAGTCGCATTTTTTATCACCTCACTGGAAAAAGGGAAAAGAACTTTGGAACCGTGCAAAAAAATCAAGAAAAACAAAACAGACAGGAATTTGTCTTGTTTTTGAATTGAGACCAATTTTTCCCACCAAAAATAGGTCTAATAAACCAAGTTTTAATCTCTGGAAGTCCCACTGTGCTTTTTATTCAGCTTTTCTGGCTCAATTCCAAAGTTTAATTAAAATATTTCTTTGTCCTGTAGTTTCCTCCTGTAAGTTTCCCTAAGAATTTTGGAGTAAAAAAAATAGGCGATATTATCTGATGTCTTTTATTTTTTATATTAAAAAAATCATAAAAATCTTATAGGTTTTATTTTTGAAACTTATTTAAACTCTTTGTTATTCACGCATCTAAAGGTACTACAAATGCTGGTAATCTGTACAACATTCAAATTGGACACGTACAGAGAAATTAAGTTTGCCATGCTTTAATGCAAGGCAGCAATAATTCATGGCAAGAAATTAAGTTTGCCATGGCCAATAAAGTCATGCCTTGTTAGCTATTAAAATCCTATATATCAACCTACTGCTTCAGTTTAGATGCAACTTGTTACCCTAAGATATGAGTTTATTATCCCCTCTTGCTTAAAAGAAAAAGAGAGCACTAAAGGAAGTCCAGGCGTATGTCTAAAAAGCCATTAAAATTAAAAAAAAATTAGTCTTTTGTTAAAAGTTTGAAAATTGTCAAAAAAGTTGTTTGTATCTTAACTATTTCTTTTCAAAAATTTAAGGTATAAAGGCTTCCATAAATTATCGTATTAATGATTAGAATAAAAATACAAAAAGAACTTCTACTCATAGACCGAGTCAGCCACCAAGAAGCTTTTTCATAGCACTTATTATACCTTTGACACCCAAAGCGAAACAGAATTAATATTTGACAACAAAAGATTTTTTTGGCAATAAAGAAATATATAGCCATAACCAGACGCTGCATCCACAACTGGACTGCATCCATTCTTTACTTAGCAAATTTTGTAGAGTCATTATCTTTAATATCTATTATGGCAAGAAGAATTATTGCGAATAAAAGTATTATTATAAAAGTAAATAAAAATAGTATTAAGTAGAAATAAAAGTAAATAAAAGCTGTATTATTATAAATAAAAGAAAACACAGCAAACAACGCACTTCAGGAATCTTTGAAGCTATTCACATTGATACAGAGTGCTATTCTACACACGATGGTAAGGAAATTCCTATGGAATTTTTCACGGAGACGCTTAATATATCTAGGAGGCTTTAGGTTAGAAATTTTTTAAAAAATATACCATTTCTAATTTTACAAATAATTACTATCTCGCAAATAGTTTAAAGATGTCATTTCGCAAAATTCTTCTAACTAACATCAGAACTTCTAACATGAAGTGTTCGTCGAAATTACCGGTAAGGCCTAAAAAGTCTTTTTGGTTACTAATGACAGTATTTTGTCAACTCCGTGCCATTCCGGCCAAGGCCAAATGTAGATTCAATTAATGTCTGTGCTCAAGTGAAATTAAATCCTGGTCAGTTGGAAGTATTATGGTTAGATTTATGATGGTGGAAGCAAAACCTAGTTCTCTATAACTATTAACCTACAGATTTGTGACGAGAGAATTGTCAATATAGTCCATCTTTGGCATTGAATTTTTTTTTGGAGTTTCCGTTGAAATTATTTCCCGGTAATCCAAACATGCTGCAAATTTCCCCTGGACAATTTCCCCGGAACATGTCCACAGGCAAAATTGAGTAGGCAAGACAAATAAATGAATTTCATATAGGAATTCTGTAAAAATTCCCCCAGTGTAAAGTTTTCCATGGTAAGTTCACCCCCGGGAAGTTTCTCTCCATCGGAAAAATGTCCTCAATGACCCACCCCAAGGAAACCCATTCCAAGAAAAAATCCCCACCCCAATGAAAAATATCGGTATATTTTCCAATAACAATTACTATACGCAAACAATAGGCAAATTTCGTAACTTAAAGACCTATCTCCAGGGGCTGGGGGGTTCATGTACTGCCAAAGGCATAGTTTTGGGACTTTTCAACTATGCTGAACAAAATGGCTATCTCAAAATCTTGATCAGAATATTTTGGGGGAAAAGTGGGCATTGCAGGAGGGCTAGTTGCCATTAAGTCTTTTTGTTCACCTAAAATAGGCACTAGAACTTTGAAATTCCGTTCGAATGAGCCCCTTTGCAATATTCTAGGACTGTTGGTTTGATGCGATCACTCCTGGGAAAAAAAAGCATCCGTGATCTTTCTTCTGGCAAAAATACAAAACCCCAAATTTTTGCAGATAGGAGCTTGAAACTTCTACAAAGGGGTTCTCAGATATGTTGAATTTGATGGTATCATTTTCATTAAGATTTCTTGAGGAAAAAAGGGGGCGTTTCCTCCTTTTTTGAAAATCAAGCAAATTTTCTCAGGCTCACATCTTTTGCTGGGTAACACTAAACTTAATGAATCTTATATATTTGGAATCAGCATAATAAGCCAATTCTTTTTATATGTCTATTCATATAAAAATTAGTTTTTTTTAGAGTTTCGGTTACTATTGAGCCGCCTCGCTCCTTACTTACAGGTCGTTACCCCGAACTGTTTGATAGTTTGACTTAAAGTCTACTAAAATTGAGAAAGACATACCACAGTAAACTGTAACACTGCAGATTTTGGAACTTTACTATTTCTGTGAATAAACAATACCGCCATCTAATTTTTAATTGCCCCAAAGTAGAATTTTATAACAAGCAAACTTTCGTCAAAAAATACAATCATCCAAGCAATATTAATAGTTTTTAATGGAATCGACCACTGATGACAAAATATGCAATTAAGATTGTGCTGATGAAATGGTCGTAACTAATACATTACGTCGTGCACACCTCAAAATTGTTTGACAAAAATGCATAATCGACTAGAAAAGGCAGCTGGATACCAGCTGACTTATTTTAGACAGCATAATTTTATTTGATAGCAGCAGGTTTATTTTCACAATCCTAATTGTCTAAACTAAGCTCTTTTTATTGTTTTTATAATGAGGAGAGTTGTTGCATACTTAATGGTCGTATTAGAGATTTTCACACTTCTGAGGTAATTACTAAAAATCGTTTGCTCAGCTGGCTCTCACAGGGAGGATCAAATGTGATTGAAAACAAGATACCCTTGTTGCCAGGGTTGTCACCCCTAGTGATTTATCACTGTTTCTAGTGATTTTTTATGTTACCTAGTGACTTTCTTCTAGCTATTGATTTATAGGGATTTTGTCTTAAAACTAGTGGTTTCTTGCTAAATCTAGTGATTTTTCATGACATAGCGTGTAAATTCATGATTCAATCGAATAGATCATACAAGAAGCTAATTAATAATAAAACGCAAAATAGTGATTCACTACGGTTCCTAATTTGTTCCAGATTAGACTTTATGCAAATATACCACCTTTGAAACATCCGATTTCCCACCACATGTCTAAATCAGATATAGACCCCAGAGCTTTATCATCACGATAATCGGCGAACCTAATTAATCGTAAAATTGCAAAAATGTTCTATACTTCCTATTTCACAACATTTGCTGAGGTCAAATTTCTGTCTTAATATTTATGTTTTTTTTTCTCTGTAATATGTCAGTTCTAGATTAGATTTTCCTTCTGTTAAAATTTTTGATAGTGGAGTGAATGGTGGATATGAATACACCCTCTACATCTACAAATAGAAAAAAATGGAGTCGTTGAAAAATAAGAAGGTACGTGTACATTACATAAAGTTTTCTAATCGAAAAAAGGAATCATTGGAAAAAAATAGGACTTATTGCTTTTTATAATAGGATTCATAATATAACTAGATAGATTAAATCGATTGTAGTTTGATGATTGAAGTCGGTTAGGAGTAAAGGAATTGTATCTACTCTTGGAATTGTCTAATGATTTTAATCTTTACTTCCAACATCTAATCGAAGCTCCAATAATTCTCCAAATTCTCTTATTTGTAATTGAAACACCTGATGAGCGCATGTAACGTCCTATTGTTTAAGTTTTTGGATTTATGTTTTAACCTATCAAACAGTTTGTAGTAACAAACTGTAAGAATGTAGCTACAAGGCTCTCAATAGTAACCGAAACTCTAGAAACGGAATTTTGATACCAATCGATATATCATCGGATTTTTATGTTGGTTCCAAATATATAAGATTCATTAAGCTTAGTTTTACCCATAAAAGGCTAAGAAACTGAAAATTTCCCTGATTTTTGAAAGAGGGATGAAACACCCAATAAAATTCAAAGAATATTAATTAAGATCTAACCATTGGAAATGACGTATCAGAGAACCCTACTGCAGAGGTTTCAAGCCCCTATCTGTAAAAGTGTGTAATTTGCATCATTTGCCAGAAGAAAAATCACGGATGCGTGTTTATTTGTTTCTTTCTCCAGGGACGTTCGTATCGAACCAACGGTCCTAGAACGTCGAGAGAGGGCTCATTTGAACGGAAATTTAAATTTCTTATGTCCCTTTTATTTGACCAAAAAGATCGGAAGGCTACGTCCATTTTTTCTCCAAAAATTGGTCGATCAAAAGTTTGGGATAGCCATTTTCTTTAGCATAGTTGAAAGGTTCCAAAACTATACCTTTAGATTTAACATGACCCACGCAACCCTTCTGGATAGGTCTGGGGATATAAGCATGCTAAGGATATTTTTTATGGAGAATAAGGATAATGTGCAATATATGAAACCCAGTTTCACAGCCACAAAGACAAATAACGGGTGACAGAATGCATTGGACTTGTATAACGTAGGCTATATGTTTACACGTTGGGACTGAAGGTACGGGTAGGTTAGTTTACCCCTACACCTCCCTAATGTGCAAATATATATCCCAAATTATATTATTATACAAACTAAAGTCTCATATTTTGGTGCATTTTTATTAGGATTAACGTAACTTTACTTCTTGGGTGTGTTCCGTATAATTAACAAGTACATCTTTTTTTCTTTTTTTTTTACTAAGGAAGCAATAAGACCAATGCTTATCGAAATTTGTGAAGGGTGGGACACATTTTTTTCATGAAAATATAAAAAAGTCATTTTCAAATTGTTGCTGGTGACCCAGTAATTATACTACCTCAACTAGAGTAAAAAGAAAATAGTTTCTATATTTTTGGGTAAAAAAAAACTGCAGTTTTGGATCGACAAGGAAAACAGAATTAAAAAGAGAAAGCAAATATTTGGATTCGGGAAAATACACGGAGGAAGCAAGGATTTTGTTCTGTTCTCTGCATAAAGATGCTAAAAGGTTTTTTTCAAAACGTCAAGGGTAATTTTCGCTTGAGAAAAAACAAAACATCAACATAAAGGTATTTTCTAAACCTATGGGAGTAATTTTACCCCTTCCTGTACGTGCGCCTGTATAGAATATGTTAAAGAAGCAAAACAATTATTAATTAAAATGACAAAAAGCATTACAATTCTAGTGATTTCTAGTCAATAATCTAGTGATTTATGTGCTGATTTAGTGATTTTTTTCAAGAATCTAGTTTTTTCTCATAGGCTGGCAAACCTGCATGTAACCCTGCTACTCTTGTTTCTGAGAACAGCTCGGCTGTCCTCCGACAAAACCTAGTATCTACAAAAAAAAATCGAATTTCAGTTAAGAGTGGATCCCGACTAATTAGACCACGAGAAATCAAATGGTTCAAATGAAATAATTCTCAAATGCTTAGTTTTGCTGATCTCACCTAGTATCTACACAGGACATCAGCTTTGTTTTCGTGTCATACCTAGTATGTAAGGGGATTAATTATCCAGGAGGGGGAAGATAGGCTGCTTTGTGAGTTAATGAGGTCTAGGACTCCCTGTTATATTGTGGCAGTAAGAAATTTTGTATTGATGGGAAGGATGTCAAATGAAGTGTAATTTTTCTTTAGTATTTGTCTTTTTGTATATGGCTTTATTTGGCTTTTAAATACAGATTATTATTATATTGTACATACTAGAAATCGACATTTTCGCCAAAACCTAGTATCTGACAAATTATGCTTTACCAGCGAAAAAACCACAAGCAGTAGCAGGGCTATAATATGAACATCATCGCTTCATTGTTTATATATAGATTGCAAAAATGCATAGAGGGAAATTGATGATATCTCTTGCTAAAAGGACAATAAAAGAACAGCTTGAGTTGGAATATAAATGTAAGACTACTTTATCAGTTTTATTACCAGGTGTGACCATAAGTAGAGTGCAGGCTGGGTAGGCCTATTTTGGGTTGTTTCTCTACACATGGCCTATTTTGGGTTGTTTCTCTACACATCAGCCGTAGAAACTGGAGAGAAACCGATACAACTTGAATGCACGCTGTTATTCTGTGTATTTCCTTTTATTTTTATCTTTTGACTGATTTCAGTACTTAAATCTTGTCTAAACATAGTTTCCAGATAATCAAAAAGATGCCAAGATTCTACTCTTCAAAATATTATCTGTCATCTTCTTTTGTTTGACAGATGAAGAGAAATAAGCAAGTTCAACTTCGCTATTCACTTTCAACACAAAAAATTGGGTAAACCTGTAAATAAATGAAATATATACCCCACCCCCCTAAGGTGCAAATATATACCCAGAATTGGATTCCAAATACAACCTTCATGTATGTCGCAAATGAACTTTCCCTCACCCCATAATGTGCAAATATATACCCTGATTTGGATATATTTAGGGGTTGAGGTAAAGTTCATTTGCGACACAAATGAATGTTATATTTGGATTCAGGATGCAATTCTGGGTATGTGTTTGAGCATTAGGGGGAGAGCAGATCACAGTTTTATTTTCTGTTGTAGACCGTTACCTTATGAACAAGTTCAATATCCTTGTACATTATCACCTGCTATGCATTCCACTTTTGACGATAACGAAAAGGATGTTCTGGTGATACTGGGCCCTGGTAATGATGGCGACCACACTGGAAGATTACATTTGATGTAACCTCTTGTTTTGAATGATATAGATGTGGAGACATTTACTGAGATTGCTGCTCTACCAAACACTGAGCAAATGATTGCACAAGCTGCTCCTGACTTACTGACTTACCGCCCCAACTCCTTAATATGTCCTTCACCGAATGTTCAAAACATGATAGGCCAGGAAACCTTCCTGCACATGAGCAATTTAGCATGAACCTCCGTCCTGGACGAAAAAGAGCCAAAGGTGGCGAAGAAAAAATAACAAGAGACAAGTTGAACTCATTCAATGATTTAAATTCTTGTGAACCATTATGTAAGAAGCAGTGCAAAGAGCTTACAAAAGAAAATTGATTTACAATCTGGAAGAGCTTTTGGGGAGAACCTTATGAGTCAAGGCTCAAGTGACTTGCAGGGTGTGTAAAATCAACTCCCATGAAACGCCGAACAGTTGAAAAAAAAACTGCGCTACAACGCACAGAAATCATAAAAAAAATTAATCGAGCTTCTATTTTCTTCCAGAGGCAGTGGCAAACCTCCAAACAAAAATCCCAGTATGCAAGAAAACATTTCAAAACACCCTTGGCTTAAGAACTGATGCACTTGTTACCGAATTGTGTAAGCGAACAAAAATTGGAATTGTTGGTTAGAATGTCCGTGAAAACCGTGGAAAAAAGCGCCTCGACACAAGATCGCGGTAGAAATCAAAGAAAAGACAATATGCTCTAGTTTTTGGACACCTTTCATATTATCCATTAAAGAATTAATCTAAGTACTAATTGTTGAAATCACTTTTCACAATGTCTTTTAGTTTTTCTGTCTGTATTTGTATTTTCTTTTGTAAAACAAAACCTAAAGGTAAGCAAAGTCGGCTTGGTACAAAACCAAGCCGAGTATAATACCTTCAAGTGACATTTAATAGAAACATTGAGGTATAGTTATATGTCCACCGGTATAGTTAATACCGGTTAAAACCAGTTAGTTAACCGGGGGAGACATTGAGGACTTGGTTTTGGATCCGAGCGAATTGCCTGCCACTAAATAATAGAAAAAGAGTATTTGAAAGAAAATGGGTGGCCCAGATGCAGATGCGGATTACTCTTGCCCCAGATGTAACCTAGGTATTGAGGATGTGGCCCATATTCTCACCGAGTGCCAGCAACTTTCTCTATTAAGGGAAAAGTATTTTGAGGGTGGTAACTTGGAGTTCCCAGGGATCCTGAAAACGACTGTAAAAAGGACAATCAGGCAGTTATGTAAATATGTAAATGAAGCGTTGACATCAATGAGTGAAACTTGACATTTATGTTATTTTTCTTGAGGAGTGTAATTAAGAATACTGTTCTCTATGGCCTGTTTTTGCCTTATAATAAATTATTATTATTATTATAGTTAATAATTATATGTCCACAGGTATAGTTAATGTTTCGAAACATTCTCCTAATCACAAGATTGATCATTAACGTTAACGCAACACGTTTTGGTTACTCAGAAAAAAAATTATTATATATTCTGAATTCTTTAGACGTATTTTGATGGTCCCGTTTGTTGCTGAATATTATTTTTTGTAAAATTTTCAATTGGTGTGGAGAAACTTATAGATAGAACAACAGTTTTTGTTAGTAGCCAGGGAAGCACAAGATTTAAACCAAAGCTTAAGAAGTTGTCAGAATACAACGATGATTTTACTTATGAAGGTGTAAATTTGGTATAAAAAATTCGAATAAACTTTTAAAATAAATGCTAAGGTCTAATAGTCTGTCTATCGACAAAATTGTCACGAACCATGTTTCAATTCCTTTTATGGGTATTACCCTCGGGTTCCACAACCGGTGGTCTTTTCAGCAGGAATTGATAGCAACAATTGTAGCTTACAATAATACATCGAAACTTGTGTGAAATTGGTCTTAAAGTAGCAGGGGGAGTGGAAACTAAATCTTTTTTTTTTGTTTTTTTTTGAAGCGGTTAAGTGGAAACTCACACTACCATATATACATTAAAAATTAAGAAAAATTGAGAATTCATTTTTTTTATGAAAAAGACCTCCATACGCAGTTCTGCTGTTTATGGTAATAACAGGTAATAAATTAAAGAAAGGGTAATCGTTTAAGAAAAACAAGCTAAAAATGTGTAGCACCAAAGAGCTTCAGAATTTGTAGTTCTCCTTTGGAGCTGCAATTGACTTTGAGGATCAACAGGTTGTTAATATTTTAGTTTTTACGGATGAAAAGCGCGTTTCGCTTATTTATTTTCACGGTTCAACACGGCAACGCCGGTAGAAGTAGGTATTGCTTTAAAAACATCATAAAAAGAAAGAAAAGTATTATAAAATCATATTTTTCAGGCGTGGCTATACCTAAAATTAAACAAGGGGGGAAATTTTGGTATTTTAATGGCCTTAGTAATTCAAGCCTAAAAATTCGTCTCTTCTGATTTTATGCATGAGAGAAATAATGAAGAAGAAATAAAGCAGAAACTAAAGGAAATAGCACGACAGGAAACACTTACAAAGGATAAGGCAAACCTGGAACAATTGGATTCTTTGGTAGAAATCCAATACTTAAGTCCCCACACAGGTTGTTAAGACTAAGGACTGTCCCTCCACTATTTGAGTCCCCGATTCCTGAAAAATAGGGCCGTTCTAATCATTTAACATCTGTATATTTCCATCTTTTTCAATTTTCATGTAGATTTTACCATGAGTTTTTTTTGTGAATTTGTTAAACAAAGTTTTATGTGGTCACACAATTCTACGAAATAATTGCCTGGTACCCTATCAGCGTCATTTTTAATTTATCAAATCTGAAAGATGATAGAATTTTGAATTGCCCCTGGAATGGAGCACATTTACAAACTCTAAGAAATGAATTTTCAGTGCACAAAAAGAGTTACTTTTTACTCGTCATGTTCAGATAAATACCAGCTATTTATAGCTACTATAGCTATAAGTAGTTTTTAAGCTTTTAAAGTTTTATTCTACGTTAAAAAACAAAAAAAAATCTTGTCTTTCAAATTCATTCGCCCTTGTGTTTCGGGGTCGTTTTTGCAGAACTGGGATGATAAAGTTAAACATTAAGTGAAGAGTGAGAGGCTGAGGAGGGGTTAGTTCTCCCTCATATTCGGAATGATGTATGTTCGATTTGAGTTTAAAAGTTGTTCCTTACTCTTATATGAAAAATACTGTTTTGCTTATTTAATTTTTGTTCGCTTTTAATAGCATAAAAGGTTAAATCAGTAATCATCTAAACCTTCACTGACTTAATAAGAGAAAAAAGAAGAAATATAGACATTTGTAGATAGAGCCTTCACAACTCTAAGACACATTGATTTTTTTTTATCAAGATTGCACCCTTTGGGGGGAGTTTAATTCCTATTTTCGAAGTTATCATGTACCAATAGAGCTAGCCAAAAAAAGTCTTTTGAAGAGTTGACACAGTTTGATCCAAAGTTTGTTTAAATGTGAAAGAGGACTCCTATTCCCTCCTTGAGCCCTTTTATTATACTCAAGTTTAATTTTCATAAGAAAATTACCTCGATACTTATCATTATCACTGAAAATATGCACACATATAATTACTTATTAGGGTGGGACGGGTCTGAAATGTCAAAAATTAATTAGCCGCTAGTAGCGGGCCATGTCCCAAGGGAACCACGAAGGAATTAAACATTGTACTAATTCTTGCAAATGAGCTAAATTAAACATTGTAATTTGATATTAAATTAAATAGTAATTAAATATAATATGTAAATTAAATACTGTAAATGAGCTGTATAATAAATTAAATAGTAAATTAAATAAAATATGTAAATTAGATATACTCTTAAACTTTCAGTGACAACGCCTGATTGCTTTATATTCCCAACCCATCCCAGCTGAGAAAATTTCCTGGTGGTAATCAAACTTCCCCTAGTTTCACCTTTGCACCTTTAGTCTTTCATGTGACATAGACTAATTTTTCTGCAATAAGAAGGGCGCTATCACGTCCTCCCACCAGTGCCATTATTACTGGCGTAGTCCCGTAGTCCCTATATTTACCCGGTAATCGAGAAGGCTTAGAAATTAATTTCTACCCCTTCCCAAAGCGTCTTACTGTAAATATATGAAGGCTCACGGAGAGTTAGGAAATTTGGGCATAGGAGAAAATGTTTGTGCCTTAAACCCACTCCCCTCACCAAAGTGAAAATCCTCTGACCCTCCCCCATAATAGCTTTTGGGCAGTTATATACGGCTGTACCGTACTCATTTTTAAGATTTTTTTTTGTTTAAGGTTTGATGCAAATTGCATGAAGCCTGTACGTAATTTGCATTAAACCTTAGATAAATAAAATTAGTCAAATGAACCATTAAAATAGAGGTTTATGTAAAGCTTTTGTTTCATATGGACTGTGTACATCCTCGGGAACAAATGCACCACCACGCAACATTACTGTTTTTGAAGTTGGGACGCTCAGTAGCAGTTTTTAGATAATTTCAAATCGATTGGGCATCTCGTTTGCACACCTTGCGTGAATGCTGTGAATTCGCACCACAAAATCTTAACAATAGAGCTTTCAGATAAGCTGTAATTAATTGTATAATTTTCTGTCAAAATTATTCACCCCTTTGGGAGTCTTTACCCCTTTTCTCGTAAATTGAGAAAACTTTCTTATGCCCGTAACATGTTTTGGGGTAACTTAAAACTTAGTGAATTTTATATTTTGGAATCACCAAATTAATTTAATTCTTTGAATATATCTACTGCCAACCAAACTCCTTTTTTAGATTTCTGGTTAATATTAGTACTATTCACTCCTTACTTACAGTTGGTTGCCAAGAACTGTTTAATATATAAAGAATTTAACACGAAACATATTTTTTCTGCTTAAACGTCGATAACAACAAAGCTTCTGGTATAACTTGTATATCCTTCTTAGGAATTCCCTGACGACGCTCAAGATGCTTCCTCCCCTTTGGTGTCGGTAAATATATGAAACTAATCTTTTATGTTGCAAAGAGAATATTTTTCTGTAATAAGAAGGGAGCTAATACCCCAGAGCAGCTGAAATTCAGACTTAATAAAAATGAAGAGGGATCAGAGATTAAGTTATACCTCCTATTTCCCCCAAGACCCTCTTTCTATTTATCTGAAGGCGTATGGAGAATTAGAAATTTCTGGCTCAAAAACCCTTTTAGAGCCATCGAGCACCCCTACGCCTCAGTTACACTATGACCCGCCGGTTCTCCGTCATAACACCTGATACAGAATTATACATCACTGTGCATAATTTTATCAAATATGAAGGGAATAATCTATTTTAAAAAAAACCGTTAAAATAAACGTCTATCTCAGCCATTTCAAGTGTATAATCTAACTGACTCTTTAGGAACAAAAGCACCATCGTATGGAATTGCTTTTTTTTAAATGGGAAAGTTCACTTTATGTTTTTTTTTGCTGATTTTAAATCGAAAGGTAATCTCATCAACGATAGTAGTTTGGTCCTCTTTAGGGCCACAAAACAGGAGAAAACGACGTTTTGCTGTGACACAATATTCCTGTGTCACAACAATGCCCCGACGACTGTGGGGAGGCTGACATCCCCAAAGACATAATTAATGGACCCTTCAACAATGCTGAACAAAATAGCTCCCTCAAAATTTTGATCGGATGTATTTTGGGGAATGATAGGCTTTGGGGAGGCGGGGCGCTGATTGCCCTCCATTCACTTTTGACTCATTAATTTGTTTTTCCTAGTGAATCTTATAAAAATGCTTTTGTTTTCAATTTTTCTATAGTGTATATTTCACGTTGGAATTTAATCCAAAAACTGACGTGGACAGAAGGAATTGGCTGTTTTTTGGAATCAAACTTCTGTTTTAAATTCCATAGCAAAAAGTAGCAATGACAATTTCAAAAAAGGTAAAGAAAGCAAAATGATACTCTAAGACGACAAGTTTACTTTCCGGTGACATAATTTGCTTAAATAAAATTTATAGAATATAACAGTATGAACTTGGATAAAGCTAAAATCTAGACTTTGTAAATCAAGATTTTCCGCTGGCCAATTCAATTGTGCATCTGTTCATCTGGGAAACAATCAAATACAGCTACATACCCCATTGTTCTTTTATTCTCGAGAATCCGAAGGCATGGTTTAAATGCAGCAAAGCAAATTACTATTGAGGAAAAAAACACTTGTCTGAAAAAAAATGCCTGATGCAATACTGGCTACATCTATTGAATTTTCTAGTTCAAATGTAACATGAACTGATGAATTGAGTCCTTTGGTTTACGAATTTTGTGAATGATCCCTGTTTAAAATCGTCTTTAATAGTCTTGAATGACTGGAATGACATTATTTTCCTCTCCTTTATTTTGTGCCTTATAACATTAAATCGGTTTTGGGCTCATTAATTTTCTTTCTAATTTTCTATATCACCCTTGCACAAAACTAGCTCTAGGTGTTGTGTTAAGGAAGTAATTGGAAGAAATAAACATGACATCGAACAATGAAATATATTTCTAAGGGTGATGTGATGAAATTCAAGGGGATTGTTAGAATTCATATTTTCGGGAACTGTCATATGCAGGCTCACAGACAAAGCCTTAGGCACTTTTGAGAGGAATGAGTCAAGTACACCTGATATAGAATGTACATGACGTAATGGAAATGAAATAAAATGTTGGAAAGCAGTAAAAATTCCGTTAAAAATAAAAAAAATAAATAAAATAGAAATGAAATGAAAACGTTGGAAAAGAGTAAAAATTACAATAAAAATTTTTGTGACAGTGAATTTTGCAAGAAAAGCAAAGATAACCATAGAAGTCACAAAGTTTTGGCTTCACATCCAGAATACCTCATCACAGGGGACAAGGAGGAAGGTAAAAACAAGCGAACTTAAAAAAATTAACATGTATACCAAAAGATGACATAAAAAAATAAACACACAAAACACAAAAAAATAGAAAAAGAAAAAAGAATGAAATTATATTGCAAAAACTACAGTTATGGTTTTTAAACTCTTCTAACATGGCATTTCTGGCAGCAAACTACCCTCCGTTGTCCTTTGTTGCCAGGCTCTTAAAAACAACTGTTGTAAGAAGTTTCCTTTTAATGTTAGGATCATTATCGACATGCTATTAATCCGGTTCAAGCCAATGCCCTTTGAAAGCATAGTTGAACCGATAAACTTATTTGCAAACATATACAAACCTTTAATTTAATTTCTTTAATTTCTTAGAACCTTTGAATTTAGCTTCGTTTGTTTGGCAAGGGGGAATGCATGTTTTATATAGAGATACACTGACCATGGAATGAAGTTGGGGTTATGGCTTTGCTCAAGCTTCTCGTACGCATATAGAATGTAAGTCTAATATATTCCTTACTCTTTCCTAATTTTATTATGTTAAATCCAAGTAAAGGGGTGTTTACCCCATTCCTCAATAATTTTATTAGATTAGTTCAAGCAGGAACATGTTAGCTTACCATATTAGTTAGAACACTTTCTTTTCTTCAATAATAATGAAATTTCACTTCTAGCCAATACAAGAACAAGAATTAATCTTTGATTTCTGATTGTCAATAATAAATGTTAAATTTTGATTATGAAGAAATAACTAGTAACAATTAACTAAAATTCTCTTCTTCGATAATAAAATCTTAGTTCTTTTTTCTATACCTGTGTTATCTTGTCTATTTTATTACGATGTTAAGATTTTGTCAAGGTATCTCTCACTTGGTTCATTTCTCTCATTCGAGGCTTAATTAGGGGTAGTCAGGTCTCATGGCTGACTTCGGAGTCATCGCCAAGAAGCCCTTCCCCTCTTACACTGTAGGTAATATCGAGAGTGCTTTGCAAAGTACACTTATGATAGACCCAGCGTTCAAAAGCCTTATTGCAATTAATTTTTGTTGTTTGCCACGTTCAATAAGCAATTATAGTCGCTCGATAACTTTAATCTTTAATGTTCAATAACTTTCATTGAAAAAATTAATTAATTATTTGCTTATTGTGTGCCAGAGCTCAATAAGCTGCAATTCATTGTTTTCTAGATAGAAAATTTTTGGTGCATTCCTCTATTAGCAAATAATTTTATCTATAGAACTGTTTACGCAACTTAAAAGGAAAGTGAATGAATATTTACATGTGCTTACCTGGACAAAGCGTTTCTGTTTGGATGTAAGGCGGCTTTTGAATTTTCGGTGGAATTCGTTTTGGAGATTCTTCGAACGCATGATATCCCTCTGGTAAGTCTTGACAACCGTATTGGGGAACGAATAGTAGTAAAACCAATGAATACTGCAAATATCGTTCACTCAAATAAAATAATTTGGTCGCAGATAAGTTAAAGGAATAGGCTCAAAACAGGCACACACAGAGGGATCTTAGATCGCATTAACATCCTAAGTCTCATGAATTCTCCTAACTCTTCCCATATCTTGGCATTCACGCCCAAAGATCGTATCTGATTACACTCATGAGGTAAACGTCAAAAACAGTTTACAGCCCCAATTTTTTTTTTATACTTTTTTAAACCATGAATGGTTGTGTAAGTTTGCTTGTATACAGTTTAAAAAATAAATCTTTTTCACTTTCGCTGGTACTTTAAGGAAATATTCTTATTGTTTCAATGGACGATTTACTTGCTAGCTAAAACGATATGACTTTACGAGCTAGCTAAAAGATGGCTCTTTACATCCGTCGCATACTTTTCAGAGTACCTAAAATTGTGATCTATATGATAGATTTTGTAGTCTGAGACGTAAATTATCATATTCTGTGTGAAGCAAAAATTCTAGAGAAATTCTGCTATTTATCCTAATATTTTTCACTGTTTTGAATAGTCTGTGCAGGGAATATGTCAGTAACAGTTCTGGCCTCTCTTACGCCCGGTGCAAAATCTTGATTAGCCCCCTCCCCTGTCTCCAAAAAATTTTCAGACCAAATTTTAACACATTCTTCATTTATTAAAAAAAATTTTGCAAACTACGCTCTCTAAATTCTCTTAATTAAAATATAATTTCAAAAAATACAAAATGATTATAACCGTTTAAGTATCTATTTGAAATTTTGCGGCCCTAAAAATTTCTGCACCCGGGGTAAGTGCCACCTCTGCCCCCCCCCCTAAAACTGTCATATCCGACCCTGGTCTGCCTAGTGGAAGAACACTAGTTATATAGTGAACTAAGAGTAATAATTCGGTGAAAAAAAAACAACTGTTTTTCTACTTTGGTATTTTGGATAGATATGCACATGAACGAAGTTATTCCAGATAGATCTTGACGCTTGAAATTTCTGACCCAAGCATAGTGGCGCTCATACCAAATGAAAGAAAATTTGATATTCCTGGTATAGATGAACCTTCTATAATCCAAGCGTATTAACATAACCATCAGGAGTTTCAAAGAGCCTATCGGTTGACACGTATGCACCTTTCCTTAGAACGAAATTATCCCACGTGTGAAATTATCTTATCCCCTTGTTTTTATTTAGTACTTTCCCATTATGTGGACATCTCGGCTATAGACAGTCGAATGAATGCAGTGATGGAGACTCGTAAAGCGGGTAATTGTTATCTAAATTGATCGAAGAGCATGGTTTCTCATTGAATTTACAATATTTAAACAGTTTTTTTGGGGGTTTAGAGGGAGAAAAAGGTAGGCTACCTAGGTTAGGTTACGTATTTAATATATACAATGCTTTACCCCCCCCCCCCCCCCGAGTATGCAAATATATAGCCCAAATTTGTTTATAAACTATTATATATTCGTCCTATTTTGTTTTATTGCATTAGCATTAACCAAATTCGACTTTTTAGAGGTGTCCACATAATGGGAAAGTACCTTTTCTTTCACTATCATTAACGGCCAAAGAAAAACGTTCAGTTGATATGATTTTATTTACTGGACTTCGGAGTTTTCGAACAAGAGGGCTCAAAAACTTTTTTTTCTTGAAATGAGCTCCGGTGCAGTAGGACAATGTTGCTTTCCGGCTATTATTCGACAAAGTATGCCAATCTGTTAAAAAAAATTCATACTTGACCAGCCCTATCACTGTTGCTTCCCATTTTCTAACCTAGGCTCGCTGACTTATCTTCCTATTCTTCCAAACTTTTTACAATTGTGAAACCTAACAGCCTTGACCTTGGCTATTCTACTTTAACCGCACTGATCGTTTGGTAAAACTTTACCTACAGCATCTCCAAGCTTAAAAAACATTATTACAGTAAATAAATTGCTTCCTATAAAAACCAAGCTAATGCCTCTATAATTACCATACTCATTCCGGTCATCTAAATTACAAAACGGTTTAATTGATATTTCCCTAAAATCACTAGACGTATCCCTTTTTTCCAAAAATAATTTTGGAAAAAAAACATATTTAAAATAAACTTATTTCCCCCACTATCAGCACTTTGAGCCATATTAATTTGTAATCCTTTCAATACTGTCAATAATTCATTCTCCCCAAATAAATCTTTCTTCATTTCTAAAGTGTCATAACTTTTTCATTCGTTTCTGAATCTTTTCCTGAACTTCATCACCGTTGAGCACATTTTCAAAAGGTTCTGTCGATCTATTTTCCCCCTTTGTTTATCACTAATTGTTAAATAGTCCCGAACGTTTAACTGCTGAGTTTTTTTTCTTAGGAATAAATAATGCAAGGCCGTATCCAGGATTTTTTTTTCGGATGGGGTTCTACCCAAAAAAGAATTGTTTTATTTTTTTGGGGGGGGGGGGGGGGTTACACAAAAAGACCTAAAAAAACACATACAAAGTTTGTTTATGCCCATTTTTGTTATGTTTTTACGAGTCAGAAAAACATTTCGGGGGGGGGGGTCAAACCCCTTAACCCCCTTGGATACGGCCTTGAAATAATGTCATATATTAAGCAATCAGTTTACTTACGCTAGATCTTTTCAGTCATTTTGTTTATTAAAGTGTTTTTTGTTGTTTTTTTGTTGTTGATGATGTTTTGAAAAGTTAAACCACACTGTTCAAAATGCACAAAATTTTCAATAAAACACGAATGATGCAATACCTTTAGAAAATTTACGAAAGGGGGTCTAGTTACTTATTTTGATTTCGAATTTTATTTGTTCTTTAGTTGTAATTTCTGGTCGTTCTAATTTTTATAGATTTTATTTCTGCTCGTCTTAACTTTCAATATGACACTTTAATTCTCTTTATTTTTTTCCACATATTGACCAATGGTCCACGTAACGCAGGTACTGATCTAGTGATGTTCTGCCTTCGGCCGGAACTGCAACGCGTGGTTAGAGGCAAATCATCCGATGCTTCCGTTTTCCCTCAGATTTCTCCAGGTCTTCCCCTTCCCTGCTGGAGCGTGTGATTGAAAATTAGTTACATACTCGAGCCAGGGGCGTAACGAAGATTTCATTTTAGGCTGAAGGCAGCTATTGAAAAAGTTTTCTTAGATTCAATATATTTTGGAGAAGTAGAAGTTTTTCTATTTTTTTTTACATTTGGATGGCTGGATATAATCTGCCTAGCATTTAGAGTGACCATTAGAGGAGCATTTAGAATGTTTCTTTCTAGAGGGGAGGCTCCTGAAAATAAAACTCCAGTGAAAAGAAGGATAGATGAGCTTATTCATGCGCATTTGCTTTAATCAATAAGATTTTCAGGCCGAATGTTTTAAGGAAATCTGGAAAGAATCTGGACATCTGGAAATCTGGAAAGAGTTACATTTTAACTACTTCTGTTGTTCTCATAAATGCTTTAAGAAAAGCACTAAAGAACATTAGCATATAGAGTTGCCCCCTAGGGGGCTTACATATAGTAAAATTGTTGTTCCCTGAAGTTTTAATATCTCATATTTGAAAGTTTGTTTTCTTATGTAACTTCAGAAATAGTCAACACATTAATCACCTTGCTACTCTAGAAGTCTTTTCAGTAATCAAATAAATGTTGTTGATTTTACAGACCACTATACACGATTTCTGATTAGTATCCTAATATTCACTTTTAATTTTATAGCTTCGTAAAAAATAAATAAATAAGTAAATAATAAAAATCAATGGATTCATCCCCTTGAATATCATATCAGAAACGAAAGTAAATACTTTTGATGCTGCTGGTGACTACATACGATTTCTGATTAGCATCTTGATATTTAGCTTGAATTTTACAACTTGATTAGTAAAAACAATAAATGAATTCACTGTCTTACTACTTTAAAATTCATGTCAGAAATCTGATAAATCCTTTTGATTATACTGGCCACTTCACAAGTTTTTTTATTACTTATAAAGCATTACCCAATTTCGTTTGAAGAATTAATATATACCGTTACTTTTTCATTTTCATAGACGGGCTTTTCATGCTCTACTGACGACAGCAACGCTTGACACTATGTCGAGATTTATTGTTATTAATGAAACCTGTGTAATAAAGTAGATAATTTCGAAGACCACACTGCCTTTCCATGACGATAAAATAAAAGTTCAAAATAGGGATAAAATCCTTTTTAATAGACAATGTATAAATATTCACAAAATATATTTCCGAAAGTTTTTGCAGTAGTAAAAACTTTACTACTTTACTACTGATGACGGTCACCGTATTTGTGACCAAAGTATCTGATATTTTTTGTGAATTTCTATACACTGTCTATTAAAAAGGATTTTATCCCTATTTTGAACTTTTATTTTATTGTGTAATAAAGAAAAAGGTTCCCGATTAAGGATTGCTTTTTAAATGAAGCAATCTCGCTTATGGGTTACTTTAAAAAAAAATCCTTTTTAAAAACCAGCCCCTGTTCTAAGACTGTTTTGATATCTGGTCTGTACTCCTTAGGGCATCTTATCGACATTTTGAGATACTTATTTTGTACTTTCTCTGTGGATGCATAATTTTGCGTGTGGGAGAATTTTCCATGGGGGGTGAATTATCCGGGGGGAAATTTTAGTGGGGGAGGAAATTTTGCGGGGGTATTTTCCGCAGGGGGAATTTCACGAAGGGGGATAAAAGGCCGAGTCCCGCTTTTAAATTATTAATTTAAAAAAAAATTCCACAAAATATGAAACCCAAAACGAACAGAAAAATGAAACCCAAAACAAACAGAAATTACAATAAATAACCGAGTCAAACTCAAAACGAGCAGAAATTAACAGAAGTTGGGCGCAAAACCCCTATGCCTTCCCAAGGCCAGAACAAAATTTGCACTTTACTGAAAAAAAATATAAATGTTTTTACTTTTATAACTTTAATAAATCAAACAATATTAACACTTGATTACTAAATATCAGTATATGTATATTAAACTGACAATGTACATTCATTTGTATTTTTTCAGTAAAGTGCAAATTTTGTTCTGGCCTTGGGAAGGCATAGGGATTAGCTACCTCAAAAATTTTTTTGGATGTGTTTGGGGGAATGATGGGCGTGGGGGGAGGGGTTAGTTGCCATCCAATCACTTTCGACTATTAAAAAGAGCACTAACCCTTTGAATTTACAATCGAATGAGCCTATTTTGAAGTTTCTACTACAACGCCTTCTATAAAAACCTTATATGCCCCCGGGGCATAACTTAAAACCCTTGCCCTGAGGGCTCTGGGGGAGTGTCCTCCTCAAAAACATATCTTCTATCTGGAAATCAACTACACTCAACAAAATGGCTATCTCAAAATTTTGATTGGATGTGTTTGGAGAAATGATGGGCGTGAAGGGGGGGGGGGCTAGTTGCCCTCCAATCACTTTCGACTATTGAAAGGGCACTATCCCTTTGAATTTCCAATCCAATGAGCCTTTTCTAAAGTTTCTACGACAACGCCTTCTATAAAAACGTTATATGCCCCCAGGGCATGACTAAAAACCCTTGCCCCGAGAGTTGTGTGGGAGTGTCCTCATCAAAAACATATCTTCCAACTGGAAATCAGCTACGCTGAACAAAATGGCTATCTAAAAATTTTGATTGGATGTGTTTGGGGGAATGGTGGGCGAGAGAGGGGGGTTAGTTGCCTTCAAATCACTTTCGACTATTAAAAAGGGTACTAGCCCTTCGTATTTCCAATCGAATGAGCCTGTTTTTAAGTCTCTACGACAACGCCTTCTTTAAAAAAATTTATATGCCCCCAGGGCATAACTTAAAACCCTTGCCCTGAGGGTTGTGGGGGATTGTCCTCCTCAGAAACATATCTTCCATCTGGAAATCAGCTACGCTGAACAAAATGGTTATCTCAAAATTTTGATTGGATGTGTTTGAGAGAATGAT
>JAQQPU010014205.1:0-23075 GCA_029168905.1 Artemia sp. Kazakhstan ARC1039 | reverse complement strand
GTTCACCTTATACCTCTTATGCCATTATCAAATGACTCTTGCCTGTACTCTGAAGGTTTTCTTACCAGGATTGCCTTCTGGTAGCTCCTTATAACGTTTCCAGGTCCTCTTGTCATCTGCTACAGATTAAAGGACTATTCTGAACCTGCACACACAATAATTAATTATCTATAGTATTGCCACACTTTTTTTGTGGCCACAGTTACCTCTTGGACTATTATTTTATCAGAAAAGTGGCCCTTCTGCAGAAAAATGCCGTTCCTTCATGGCACACAGTAATTTATTTTTAGACATACAAGTGACAATCACTATTTTCACTTTAACTTCCCAACTTTCAGTGGTCTTGTCTTAGGTTTCGACTTCAACTTAGGCTCTTAAGGCTATTATGTGCCTTACTTTTAATTTTCTATGCCATGCTAGTAATTTTTTTTTCGAAAACGACTCCCACATAAAAGAGCAAATATTTTTTCCTGTCTACTTGGAGCATTTCACCAATATTTCTATTAATCTCGGCCTGCGTTAACCACTGTAACGGTGGCTCCGTAGAATTATTGCTACTTATTTTGTACCTATTTAGTACAATTTTCATACTAGTCTCGTTCGGTCAGTTCAATATGTGCGTATAACAGAGTTTAACTGACTCCATTCAGTTTCTTCTCCTTTAATTTTGACTATATTTTCAACTTGAACCCTTCTCTTTTTTTCGATTCTTTATTTCAATGAAGTCTAAGGGTTTTTTTCAAGTCTTTTTCCGCTTTTTCAGTAAAATAGGTCTTTTTTTAAAGCCTATATTTATATGTTTCATGTTTTATCAATAACCTTAACAGGTTTTTATGCTGATTGCCCTTCGATGGTCAAATTCATTATCTCCATATTTTTAAGAGGTGGGGGAGGATGTCTAATTTTTGCAACCTGTATTTTTTTTTTACATTATTCAAATTTTTCTGTCCAAAAGTGTTTGTTTTAGAAAAGTACTGTATTTTTTTCAGCTGATTTTTAGAACATTTTTAATTAAGTTTTGCCCCGCATTTGCTAGTTTTCATTTCTTCATAAAAATGTACGTTTTTACGATACCCTGATTTTTGCGAAATTGTGTGGTTTTCATCGCAAACTCATATTCTTTATCTACGGTATTTTACACAAAAAATAATGCCTAATTCGTGCCAAATTTTGTTTAGAGACAGGGGTTATCAGTATCCACTGTGGTTTCCCTATAATCTTTTATACTATTCGCGTCTGGGATTATCCTCGGTTTAATTTGCGCCTTTGTTTTATATAGTCATTGAGTGCAATTTTGTCCCTTTCGTGATATTTTGACTATTACCCTGTTCTAAAGGTTCATGGGTTTAGTGCCCTGGCAAAGTTACAGCATCCTATTTACTTATTTTTTTCTAGGACTTGGAACTTTACCAGAACATTCAGCTCAAATCTTCTCCAAAGTTTGACTTTTATTTATGATCTATATTTGGTTAGCTTGGTGGATCCCCCCCCAATGACAAGACGCTTAGCATTTTTTTAATGCCAATGGTCCTGTCATTGGTGTCTTTCATCTGTAATGTCCTCACCCTGGTTATTTCTGTTAATGGTGTGTTGTGAATTCATTTAATATGTGAAATTAATTATACCCGAGAAAACTTTGTTTTACACTGTGCTATACTTTTTAAATTGTGACCCATTTTATCTACGGCTTCTTGTTTATTTATACCGTCCTTATTGGTAAGTTTTTAATTTATTATATCTTCTACTATTTATAACAAGATTACAGCTAGCTTGTACATGTAGTGTGCACTTAATGTTAACTCTTGCCGCCTTTCCCATTATAATTATTTTTAAATTTCTTCAAAACAATTTTTTTTCAAATTTGACTGGAGGTGCCACCTCAGAGGGTCAAAGGTCAGTACATGCATTGCATGTACTTAACAACGAGAGACCAGCAGTGATTGAGCTCACTCCAAATTTGCCAGCTTCCAATGACCCTATTTCAGTAAACTACCCTCCGTTTTTTTTAATTATCCCCCAAAAACATATTTTTTCAATATACATATCAAAAGAATTGCCTTTTAATGCTGATTCTAAATATGTATAATTCAATTAGTTTCACTAAACCAATTTAAAAGTTACGTGGCCTTACTTATTTTCTTTTATGGAACGTAATTCTTTTTGACAAGTCTTGTCAGTACACCATTCGCGAAGTTTTATCTCGTCTCGGAAACAAGATTTTGCAGGAAGCTATGATGTCTTTTAAGATCGGAGCTTATTTCTTTTCTGGGAACTTACTAGTATTAAGGCTAAAAATTTTTGAATTTTTTTTTCTACGTGACGGTAATAATTTTTACTGGCGATATATATTTTGAAGAAAAACTTTGATGTTATTTACATACCGATTAAAAAAAGGAAAATATAGATATTTCTTTAGGGGCTTTTTACTCGTTTTATTTTTATTTATTATTTTTTTCCCGTTATAATTGTCTTATTCAAATATTAATATGCTGGGGGCTACGCTTGTTCTGCCTTTCTCCGTTTCCTGGTCCAAATTTTGGACTCCAAATTTTTGCTTCTCTTCTTTATAATATCTGCAAGTTTTCCCGTGGTCTCTATAGTGTGGCTTACAAGGCTCTGAATCCGAGCGCGGTTTTGTTGCCTCGTCAAATATCTTTAATCTTTGTTTCTCCTGATGTGTGGCCTTTTTCATAAATGACTTAGCTACTTGTGCTACTGACGAAGGAACTTGTTGCTGTCCTTATGGTTTCTTTACTTTTCTCCATACTTTCTCTCTTAAGGAGGGTTTTCTTAACGATGGCGCAGGTTTAGTGATATCGGTTCCTGTAGAAGAATTATCGGTGTCACATTCTGTTAACTCGCGTCTGGTAGATGGCGTTTGTTCCAAAATCCATTTTTGCGTTAAGACTGTGGGTGAGTCTAGTGTATAAAAATCAGATAATTCATTAGTTCCTTCCAATTTTTCTTCCTCTGTGGATTTTACCTTTGGTTTATCACGTTTTAAACCCTTATGTTGTGTTTGATGTTCTTCATCGCTAGTATCCGATGAGCATCGAATAATTCCCTTTTTCTCTTGTTTGTTGTGGAGAGTTTGTAGCCAAGACTGGGCTAAATAATCCTTCCACTCCTCCCAACCTTTGTGGTCATTAAAAAGGTCATAAAATTCCTATGGGCTTCTGATATATACTGGTGAAATTGTTTCCTCTATTTCTTCGTCTGAAAGAATAGGCTCTATTTTCCACGGTTTTGAAAAATATCCTTTTTTTATTCTATTATGGTGTACTACTTCTTCCTTTTCCTTATACTGATGCTTTAGAACATATATTAAGTTATTTGGTAGAATTTTTGCAATTCTGCAGGGCCCATCCCATTTCGGTTTTAACTTTTTTACCCCTTCCAGGTTGGTTTTGTATACGTAAACCAAGTCTCCTAAACAGTAATTTGTTTTATTTTTGCTTGTTCGGTCGTACTTTTCTTTTTGTTCTGTTTTCGCATCTTCCAGATTGTCTTTAACTTGTTCCATAGCTTTTTTCATTCGCATCACCATTTCTTGCTTATATTGGTCTAGTCTGTAATATATTCTATCATTTTGTATTTCATCTAAACAAATTCTGGGATCTCTTAGATGTTGCAAAAAATGGCGCTTCTTTTAAGGAACGTGAAAAAGCCGTATTCATTGCAGACTACAAATGGTAAATGTTCATCCCAATTTTCATTTTCCTCTCTTGCATGTATTCCCAGCATGTAAGCTAATTCCCTATGTTTACGTTCAACCTTTCTATTAGTTGCTGCCATATAAGACGATGTTTCACACACAGATATTCCTTAATTTCATCTAATAGTCATCGTTTCAAACCCAGATATTCTGTAGTTTCATCGAATAATTTGGCTCTAAAGCATGGCCCATTGTCGGTAAGTAAAACTCTAGGAAAAATTTCGAGTTCCAAAAATAGGCGATTGACCAAAACTTTCGCAATGGTTTTGTCTTTTCGTCTTTAATTGGAAAAGCGTATAAGTATGAGTTAAAATGGTCGACTACGGTTAGTACGCACCTGTTTCCTTTCCTGGAAACTGGTAAACTTCCTCCTGTTCCCCAAATGTCTATTGACATTAATTCTCCTACCCCTGAAAAGGTGGTGTAGAGACCTAATTCGGCCCTAGGGGTCTTTGGTGGCGACTTTTGTTTAGCACACTCTTGGCAGCTTTTTATGAAAGCTTTTACGTTTGAGTACATTTATGGAAAATATAAATTTTCTTTTAGCCTCCCCATAGTTTTTGCTTCTCCCATGTGACAGCCAATCGTTGCATGTGCCATCTGTAAAATTTCTCCTTCCAGTGATTTTGGAATTACTGGAATAATTTTTAAGTAATTTTTTCTATATTCTTGCGATGGTCTATGATATCTTACCAAAAGATTTTTACTTTCGTCAAGATCAAAATTATCTAAGTCCTTAAAAAATTTTTAAAGCGCTCTGGAAGTTCCGTTCGTTTTGATAAAAAGGATTTCATCGCTAAACAAAAATCATCTTTGTCTTGATGATTCGAAATATTTTCATTAGATAGTATTTCTAGCCCTTCCAGTTCGTTCTGGATGGTTGTTATCAAATTTTCTTCCGTATCTGGATTTCGTGACAAATAGTCTGGTAAAATGTTTGCACGGCCCTTTATATATATTGGGGTATATGAATATGCTTGCAGATGTAGTATCCACCGTGTCAGCCGGGCTGAAGTATTTTGCATCGTATGTAGCCAAATTAATGATTTTTGGTCTACGCGTAGAATGAATTTTTTTCCAAGTAAAAATTGTCGAAAATATTCTGTAAAAACAACAACTGCTAAACATTCCCTTTCAACTGTCGAATATTTTCTTTCTGCTTCCCACAGTGACCTGCTGGTGTATTGGAATATTTATTCTACTTCTTCAGAATTTATGTTTAATAATATGGCTCCTATATCGTACCCCGAAGCATCTGTTTGCAAACAGAAGTCTTGTGACAAATCTGGCAGTTTAAGTATTGGTTCCAGTAATAATTGCCTTTTTATTTCATTTTGCGTTTGTTTTGCGTCCACTGGACATTCGAATTTACCTGATTTTTTCAAAAGGTTTCTCAAAGGTTGCGCTATTGTTGCATAATTTTTAATATATCGTCTGAAATAGCTTAACAAACCACAAAGTGATCTGCAGCTTTTTTGATCTTTAGGAGGCTGTAAATTTTCTATAACTGTAAATTTTCCTGGATTTGGTGAAATAGTACCTTGGTTTATCAGGTGTCCAAGAAAAACTAATTTTGGTACTATTATTTTGAACTTTTCTGCTTTTAATTTTAAGCCTGCTTTTTCAAACTTTTCCAGTATTTTTCAAAGTCCGACCAAGTGGTCTTCCAATTTTTCATTAAACAAAATTACATCATCTAAATAGGCCAAGGTATCTTTTTTCCTTCCTGGTTTGTTATCTTTTAACACCAAATTCATTAGTCGACTAATACAATTTGGACTAAATTATAAGCCAAAAGGCATACGTTCAAATGTGAACTTTCTTCCATCGTCTAAGATTACTGTAGCTTTATGCTTTGTTTCTGCATCTAAAGCGATTTGCCAATATCCTGCTATTAAGTCAAAACTAGTGTAATATTATGTACCTCTTAGCGAATCTAAAATCGTATCAATTCTTGGTAACTTCATCACGTCTTTAACCGTGACGGCATTTAGTGCTCTAAAATCTATACATAATCTCCAGGTGTTATCTTTTTTCCTGACTATTACTAGTCTAAAACACCAATTGCTAACATTTTCTTTAATTATTCCCTGATCTTCAATTTCCCTTATTTGGCTTTCTAGCTATGGTTTTAAATGATAAGGTGTTTTATACGCTGATTTTTTGATTGGAGGGCTTTCTGTTGATATCTTGTGAGTGATTAAGTGAGTTAATCCATAATCCGCTTTGTGTCTTGTAAAAGTCCATTTGAAATCCCAAAGAATATTTTCCACCCGAGTTTTTACGTTTTCCGGTAAATGTTTTAAATCAAATTGTTGCAAAAAATATGTTTTCGACATTCCATACTTTTCTTGTGGTTGCGGTTTTAATGAGGATAATTGTTCGTGGCTAGTGAAATTTACGCTTAATTCTGGACTGTTTAGAGATTTTATTTCTGAATTTGAAATCTTTTCCACTGATCCAAGCTCTATCTGGTTCAGTTTTACTTTGTTATTACTTAGATTTGATAATTTTGAGAATGTTATACCATTTTCAATTTTTATAACTTGATTTTCCACGAAAATCATGGGGTATTCTTTTATGGTGTATCCTCCTATCATGGCATCCATTGTTTTAACCTTTCCTTCTTTTGTATTTAATGTCTCTAGAACTTGAGCTGTCGTTCCCCCTTCTATTGTGATTTTTCCGCTTATGTTTAGGTTATAATTCGAATCGTCACTTTCGTTATCTGTTGTTAAGCAATTTCGCCTATTATTTTCATTTGCCTGGTTTATGGTTATTGTATCAGATATGGATCCCATACGATCCTATATTTTCTAATGGCATCTACTCCTAGAATACAAGGAAATGGTAGCTGCTTGCATATTATTACTAATACTGTTATTTCTTTATCCCCTGTGTTAAATTTTAATGGAGATTCTCTCAAGGTTGTCAGCCTCTGCCCTGTCACTGATGTCAGGGTATTCTGGCATCTGTTTACGTTATTTTTGACATTAGGAGGAAACCTCTTAAAAACTTCCTCTCGAATTAATGATTTAGATGCACCTGTATCTAGTAGACATGGTAAATTTTGAAAACACTCAATTTTAAAACAACGGAAAATCGGTAGACTATTATGATTTGCTTTTGTATCGCAACAGTCTAATCTATATAGGGGTCTTTGTAAGGAAACAGCTCTGTCGACCCTTACAGGCTGGTTTCTCTGTTTAAATGCCCACTGTTTGGCCAAAAGTTTCTGGGGTTATCCCAGTTTTCTTGAGCGTTGCTACTTTGACCCTGGGTATTGTTAACCGTTTGCCTCCTAGGCCTAAATTCAGGAATATTATTAGGTGTTTGCCAAGTATTATTTGTTCCCTGCCTTCCTAAATTTCTGCCCCCCTGCGTTCTGAACTGGTGGTTTGTCTTGTACGTCTGGCTTTCTTTGCGTATTCTATGCCAGCAATCTGCTGCATAGTGGTTTGGTTTGCTACAATAATAGCAATAAAATTTTCTCTTAAATTGTTTGTTTGTTTCCTGGTTACTTTAAATATGTTTGATCTGTCATTTTTGGTTCCCCAACTATCTGTCTTTGTTGGGAGAGGGGGCCCATATTTTCTATAGTTATTAGCTGCTAATCTCTCAAGGTCATGGAATCTGTCAGATATTTCCCTAGACGGTGACCCTCGGCCTCCGTTACGCCTTTTTGGTTCACGATTTGGCTCCTCAAAGTTCACCCGTTTCTGTCCCGTTTCATATTTTATACTTTCTTGGGCTCCTGTGTTACTTATTGACATCTGATCAAACTTTTTCATAGCCTCGTCAATTTTTTCCTCTGTTTCGACTAGTATTATAGCCTGCTCTAAATTTTCAGGTTTCTGTGATAATATTAGTCTTAATAACTTTTTTGGTAACCCTTGGGTAAAAGTATGTAGTTGTGCTTTCTGTACTGTCTCGTCATTTCTACCTTTCTCTAATTGTAAGCACACGGATCTACAAATTTTGTCTGCATATTCCCTGATACTAGTTGAGGTATTGAATGTCACTACCTCTGTTCTTAGCCTTTCGGAGATGCTTGTCTCTGTTAATCTTGTTTTAAAAGATTCAATTAGTGTACTTATGTCCTTGGGCTCTTTTTCCTTAATTGCAATTAAATTTTGAAGGGCACTTCCCTTTAATCTGGCTGCAACGCATTACTCTTTGACCTTATCCTCAAGCGATTCAGTTAGTTCGTTGAAAATTTTTGATTTTTCGATAAACTCATCTATATCTCAATTTCCCGCGTATTCTGGTATAATTTTTGCAATTTCAAGTACTGTTGATAGGGAAGTCATTTTTTCCTCTGGTAAAGCCATTTTATTTCAATCTACTATTTTTATCTAGCCCTCTCGACCCAGTTTTTCCAACGGCCACCAGTTGTTGTAAAGTGTATTTATGGTATTTGGGTGATGTTATTGTAGATGCCTTTATTCTCCCTTTACAGGGGAGATAAACTAGGGCCCTAAGATACTTAAACTTTGGTAGCGTGCCTTACGCTATGACCGGACTAATGAGGCGTACCAACTGGGTATTTTCGAGGGACTAAAGATAGATCGTAGAGAGGTTGGCTATAATGCAATACTTTTATATTTTTGGCTTTTATTGAATTTAATTCATCTTTTAAGTTTTTGGTTTTTTTTTCTTTGGTTTTTTGGTTCTTTTCAGATTGACTTTCCGCGTTTGTTTTTTGTTGTTGTTTTTTTTCTTTTCGGCACTTTCCCTGGATACATCGTTTTTTTTCGCGCTGAAGAAGAGAGCCGTTTGTCCTCTCGAAATATTTGCTTTGTTTTTTCAGTATTTTCATTTGGCCTATAAAAACCCCATTTTTGCTCGTTTTTCTTTCGTTATGATGTCAGGCCAATGTGGTTTAAGAAATTATCTTCTACATTTTTATCAACCACACCTTCCTTTAACCAACCGACGCAATAGCTAGGAAGTGGTGACTACTCAATTTCCCGGTAAGCAGAAACTTGGCAGGATATATTCCTTATCTTAATACAAAGTGGTATTTCTAAACTTTGTATTTGCGTCTTAATATATTTTTACTAAATTCATAATTAACTAAATTAGAAAGCTTTACCACATTAACTTACAGTTTTAGTTAGAGTTATAGTTTAGTTTAGTTGTAGTTCAGAGTCTAGAGTTTCAAATTAGACTCTCAGCACTTAGAGTTTTAGTTAGAGTTATAGTTTAGTTGTAGTTGTGTTTTTAGACTTGTAGTTTAGTTTTAGCTAGACGTTTTAGTTTAGAATTTTAGCCTAGAGTCATAGCTTAGAGTTTTTGTTGCACTTTTAGTTTAGTTTAGTTTTGGAAAAGAGTTTTAGTTTAGAGTTGTAGCTTAGTTTTAGTAAAGAGATTTAGTTTAGAGTGGTAGTTTAGTTTTAGTTAATAGTTTTAGTTTACAGTTTAGAGTTTTAGCTTAGAGTCTTAGCTGAGAGTTTTAGCTAGAGTTATAGTTTAGTTTAATTTTAGTTAAGAGTTTTAGTTTAGACTTTAGAGTTTTAGTTTAGAGTTTCAGTTTGGTATTAGCTTACAGTTTTAGTTAGAGTTATAGTACTTAAGAGTTTTAGTTTAGAGTTAAGAGTATTAGTTTAGAGTCTTAGCTTAGAGTTTTAGTTAGAGTTATAGTTTAATTTAGTTTTAGTTAAGAGTTTTTGTTTAGAGTTTAGAGTCTTAGCTTAGAGTTTTAGTTAGACTTTAGAGTGTTAGTTTAGAGTCTTAGCTTAGAGTTTTAGTTCTATTTATAGTTTAGTTTAGTTTTAGTTGGGAATTTAGAGTTTTAGTTTAGAGTCTTAGCTTAGAGTTTTTGTTAGAGTTATAGTTTAGTTTAGTTTTAGTTAGGAGCTATAGTTTAGATCTCTAGTTTAGTTTAACTTAAGAGTTTTAGTTTGGAGTTTATAGTTTTAATTTACAGTTTTGCTTTAAAATTTTAGTTAGAGTTATAGTTTTAATTCAGTTTTAGTTAAGAGTTTTAGTTTAGATATTGGAGTTTTAGTTTTGAGTCTTAGCTTAAAGTTTTAGTTAGAGTTATAGTTTAGTTTAGTTTTAATTCAGAGTTTTAGTTTAGAGTGTTAGCTTAGAGTTATAGTTTAGTTTAGTTTTAGTTAAGAATTTTAGTTTAGAGGTGTTGTTTAGTTTTAGATAAGAGTTTTAGTTTAGAGTTTAGAGTTTTCGTTGCACTTTTAGTTTAATCTAGTATTAGTTAAAAGTTTTAGTTTAGAATTGTAGTTAAGTTTCAGTAAAGAGTTTTAGTTTAGAGTTGTAGTTAAAGTTATAGTTTAGTTTAATTTTAGTTAAGAGTTTTAGTTTAGACTTTAGATTTTTAGTTTAGAGTTGTAGTTTAGTTTTAGTTATGAGTTTTAGTTTAGAGTTGTAGTTTAGTTTAGTTTTAGTTTAGAGTTTTAGTTTAGAGTTGTTGTTTAGTTTAGATGTAGTTCAGAGTCTAGAGTTTCAAGTTAGACCCTCAGCATTTAGAGTTTTAGTTAGAGTTATATTTTATTTTAGTTTTAGTTAAGTGTTTTTGGACTTGTAGTTTATTTTTAGCTAAACATTTTAGTTTAGAGTTTTAGCCTAGAATCATAGCTTAGAGTTTTTCCTGGCGCTTTTAGTTTAGTTTAGTTTTAGATAAGAGTTTTTGTTTAGAGTTTCAGTTTGGTATTAGCTTACAGTTTTACTTAGAGTTATAGTAGTTAAGAGTTTTAGTTTAGAATTTAGAGTTTTAGTTTAGAGTCTTAGCTTAGAGTTTTAGTTAGAGTTGTAGTTTAGTTTAGTTTTAATTCAGAGTTTTAGTTTAGAGTCTTAGCTTAGAGTTTTAGAGAGTTATAGTTTAGTTTAGTTTTAGTTAAGAATTTTAGTTTAGAGGTGTTGTTTAGTTTTAGATAAGAGTTTTAGTTAGAGTTATAGTTTAGTTTAGTTTTAGTTTAGAGTCTAGAGTTTTAATTTAGATTGTTAGCTTAGAGTTTTAGTTAGAGTTATAGTTTACTTTAGTTTTAGTTTAAAGTTATAGTTTAGTCTAGTTTTTGTTAGGAGCTATAGTTTAGATCTTTAGTTTAGTTTTACTTAAGAGTTTTAGTTTAGAGTTTATAGTTTTAGTTTACAGTTTTAGTTTTAGTTAGAGTTTTAGTTAGAGTTTAGCTTTAGTTAAGAGTTTTAGTTTAGATATTGGAGTTTTAGTTTTGAGTCTTAGCTTAGAGTTTTAGTTAGAGTTATAGTTTAGTTTAGTTTTAATTCAGAGTTTTAATTTAGAGTCTTAGCTTAGAGATTTAGTTAGAGTTATAGTTTAGTTTCATTTTAGTTAAGAATTTTAGTTTAGAGGTGTTGTTTAGTTTTAGATAAGAGTTTTAGTTTAGAGTTTAGAGTTTTAGTTAGAGTTATAGTTTAGTTTAGTTTTAGTTTAGAGTCTAGAGTTTTAATTTAGAGTGTTAGCTTAGAGTTTTAGTTAGAGTTATAGTTTACTTTAGTTTTAGTTAAGAGTTTTAGTTTAGACTTCTAGTTTAATTTTAGTTAAGAGTTTTAGTTTAGAGTTGCAGTTTAGTTTTAGTAAAGAGTTTTAGTTTAGAGTTGTAGTTTAGTTTTAGTTAAGAGTTTTAGTTTAGAGTTTAGAGTTTTAGCTTAGAGTCTTAGCTTAGAGTTTTAGTTAGAGTTATAGTTTAGTTTAATTTTAGTTAAGAGTTTTAGTTTAGACTTCAGAGTTTTAGTTTAGAGCTTAGAGTTTTAGTTAGAGTTATAGTTTAGTTTAATTTCTGTTAAGAGTTTTAGTTTAGAGTTGTAGTTTAGTTTTAGTTAAGAGTTTTAGTTTAGAGTTGTTGTTTAGTTTTAGATATGAGTTTTAGTTTAGAGTTTTAGTTTGATATTAGCTTACAGTTCTAGTTAGAGTTATAGTTTAGTTTAGTTGTAGTTCAGAGTGTAGAGTTTCAAGTTAGTCTCTCAGCACTTAGATTTTTAGTTAGAGTTATATTTTATTTTAGCTTTAGCTAAGTATTTTTGGACTTGTAGTTTAGTTTTAGGTAAACGTTTTAGTTTAGAGTTTTAGTCTAGAGGCATAGCTTAGAGTTTTTCCTTGCACTTTTAGTTTAGTTTAGTTTTAGATAAGAGTTTTAGTTTACAGTTTCAGTTTGGTATTAGCCTACAGTTTTAGTTAGAGTTATAGTAGTTAAGAGTTTTAGTTTAGAGTTGTAGTTTAGGGTCTTAGCTTAGAGTTTTAGTTAGAGCCCCCCTCCCCCGGGTGGAGGGGGGCTCTTTGGGGCCCAGGGGTAGGGGGCCCTTTGGGGGCCCAGGGGTAAGGGGCCCTTTGGGGTTGGGGTAGCGGACCTAACAACAATGTTCAATTAGAACTTGTGTATTCTAACGACCACAGAGTTTCACCACAAATCATCCTCTAAAATGTCTTAAACTGTTTCTCCCAAAAAATGCCTAAAATGTCTCAAACTGTTTTGCCCAAATAATCCCCTAAAAGTAATTTCTGCATGTTCCTTTGTTTCGGCATCCCTGTGCTGTCACATTTGAAATTCCCAGGAAACCATTTCCCGCGTAAAATATATTTAATCTGTCTTGATCTCGTATGAATTTCTGAAAATATATCTAAGGTGTTCCTAGTTACACTATTATGGCTTCGATAGAACATTAATATTTATCTCTCAGAACTAAAGACCTGAAAACTCATATTTAAAATAGAATATTAATTTATCTTTCAGACCTAAAGATCAGAGAAGCCATATTTAAAAATATAATATTAATTTATCTCTCAGACCTAAAGACATGAGAAGCCATATTTAAAAAGGAAATCCCCTCATGATAGAATTCCCCGCCGATTATGCTAATCAATTTCTCAGAAATCCTGTCCCCTCTAGTGGATCAATACATTTAGAAAAATCCCCTGATTGGCCTAGAGAGAGACACGTGATCCTGTCCCGTTAGCGGATCGAATAACCAGCAATTGTCGATGATCTTATGTTGACATCCTAGAAAAAAAATTTATCCAAGTAAATTGACCAACACTCATAATCATCAAACAACCATCCAATAACCAGATGTCTACATCCAAGTTGTTGTTGAACTTATGTTGACATCCAAAGAAAACAACAAACAAATTGACCAACACTCATAACCATCAAACAACTATCCAATAACCAGATGTCTACATCCAAGTTGTTGCTGAACTTATGTCCACATCCATTAACAGTGAGAAAAACCATGAAAAAACATCCACAGTGAGAAAAACAAAAAAAAACATGAATAAATTATGTACTCGTCGGAGTCATTATGCCCCTCCTACTGCTTACAAGGTGTTTATAGAAACCGTTGTCGTAGAAACTCAAAAAGGGCTCATTTGATTGGAGATCGAAAGGCCTAGTGCCCTTTTTAATAGTCGAAATTGACTGGAAGGCTTGACATTTTTGCAGTAAAGATCGATTTGGGTGTACTCTATTATTTTGTTGTTGTTGTTGTTGTTTAGACCAGGCACTTCGTATCGAAGGAGTTGTCGTTGCAACTTTGAAAAGGACTCATTCGATTGAAAATGGAAA
Source organism: Artemia sp. Kazakhstan ARC1039 (assembly GCA_029168905.1). Lineage (NCBI taxonomy): Eukaryota > Metazoa > Arthropoda > Branchiopoda > Anostraca > Artemiidae > Artemia > Artemia sp. Kazakhstan ARC1039. The sequence goes on along the minus strand of JAQQPU010014205.1, from coordinate 9,821 downwards.
GGGTTGATGCCCTTTTTAATAGTCGAAAGTGATTGAAGGGAAACTAATCCCCCTCCCACGCCCACCCTCCCATTTGCCTTTATGTTTTAAAACTAAATGTTGCCTTAAGATTAAATAAAAATGCACTGTGTTAATGCTAATTCCCAATAAGGCATCTTGAAAGATTCTCCCCGCCCAAAATCCTTCCAGCAGAAAATTCTTCCTCCCCTCCCCACTTGAAAAGTGTGTACTTCCCAATAGCAAATCAAACAATAGGTAAATTTTATAGCTTAAAACCTTCCCCAAGGGCTCTAGGGGGTCATTTTATTTTTAAAGACATGTTTATTGGGCCTTTCAACTATACTGAAGATAAAAGCTATCTCAAAATTTTCATCAGACGATTTTGGGGAAAAAGGCATGGGAGGGGGCCTAGTTGCCCTCCAATTATTTGGTCACTGAAAAACAGCACTAGAACTTTTCATGTCCGTTAGAATGAGCCCCCTTTCGACGTTTTAGTTCCACTGGATCGATACGATCACCCTTGAAAAAAAAAGAAACAAATAAACGCATCCATGATCTTTCTTTTGGCAAAAATTACAAAATTCCACATTTCTGCTGATATGAGCTTGAAACCTCTACAGTCGGGTTCTTTGATACGCTGAATCCGATGGTGTTATTTTCATAAGAATTGTATGACTTCGAGGGGTTTTTTTTTCGAAAATCAGACAAATTTTCTCAGGCTCGTTGCTTCTGATGAGTAAAACTAAACTTAATGAAAATTTTATTATTTGGAATCTGCATAATACGCCAATTCTGTTGATCTTTTGATATCAAATTTCCGAACTGTTTGATTACTGAAATCCAAACAGAGATCATTGAAATTTTGATTGTTCTTTCTGTGCTACCAAAAGTATTGCATTCACAAAACTTTACAGATTCATTAAGTGTAATTAAAAAAATCCAAAAGACTTTTCAACTAAAGTAAGGTACTTTAAAGTACTTTGTATAAATAGAAAAGGAAAATAACACCATTTAAAATTGCTGAAAACTAAGTTCCTAGCAGTGTTTGCCATCCCAAAGATATTTCCTAAATACCAGCCATGCATTTTCCACCTCTGTGTGTAGCGATTAAGTGATATTTGTAGCGATAGAAATTTCTCCGATAGCGCCGCTTATAGCGCTGGAGATTGTGTCAACTAGGCTAGCGCCGCTCTCAATTAATGAGAGAAAATTGAACATGTAGACATATAAATGTGGCCTCTTTTTTCTCGAGCTATCTGGAGATCAGATTCCTTGGGAGCGTTTACCTTGGAGACATACGAACTAATTACCTATTATTAGACTAGACGCAGACATATAAATGAAATAAACACAGATAAAAAGGCAATAGATTTATTGACTTACATATTTAGATGCACAGCAATAGGTCACTTCAAATGACAATAATGGTGACCGAGATGAAAGAGTTTAAGACTTCTATCTCAATGGACCTGCTTCAACTTTGCGAATAATCTCAAAAAGCACATCTACCCCACTATCAAAACATAGCTTTTCAGTCCTGCGCCATGAGGACTGGCTCACCATTGGCCCAAGAAGACCAAGGATGTAAATCTTTCGTCCAATGAATTCTTTTAAATATTTTTGATGATTCAAGCGTTCACACGGTTTTTTGCCATTTGAACTTTCTTAGAAATATTGTGCATAGCATTTTTTGCTACTAATTATCTTAGCGAAATTCGAACGACTAGCGTCGTTGTTTGACTGAAGCTAGAATGCAATTTCTCTTTTTGCTGATTAAGAATTTAGACTCTTGGAAGCGGTATTTGAACTCAATTAGGGGACGTTTAATTTCTGCCCGAATCATCTTTAAAAGGAAAGAATCGTGTATTTTAAATATATCGCATTTTACTCATGGTGCATATCACCCTTCCCATCAATTAATGACGTCCCGTCATTAGCAAATGCTCGCCTTTGACCTTTTTTTATGTTTGCCATTTATTAACTATTTCTTTTACATAATTATTTTATATTTATGTTATAGCTTAATCAGGAGTGCTAAAAATTTTCACTATTACCTTTCTTATTTTATTCTACATCCCTATCTAAAATTCATCTACCGGACTAAGATTATTCATGGTTCTAGGTTTGCTACTATACTAAGGATTTTTTTTTTCGATTTTTTTACAAGGCTTTTTTTTTTATCTTGCTGTCTATATGACGTACTACATTCTATCTACACTACGTTAAATGAATAACATGATAATATTACACCTAATTCTACTTGTGGTACATACATGAATGATTTATAACATACAATATTGGGTTCATCATATTCACTGGTAACATTAAAACACTTTCACTATTGGGATTTTTAAATTGTCCAAGTTATTAGGAAGTAACATATGTAGATTCACATCTATTCATCACCTTCGAGTCCTTAGTGTACTACACCCTTCTGTTGTAAATTATTGTCCTTCACTCTTTTTGTCTTGGCAAAAATTTTGAAGCATTTACGTTATGGTTTCTTCATGGAACAGTTCGAGCCTGGTTGTCTTTACACGAAGTTTTCTCTAATAGTCAACTGGGAAATGATGCTTCCCACTATAGGTGTTGGCGTATTTCTTCTCAGCATATGATTGTTTAGGATATCTTGAGGCACATAGTGAATGTATTCTCGCGTTAAAATTGTTCATTTGTGTCTTTTATAAAATTGTTAGCTCATGGCTTGCGCCGATTAGCCTTTGCGGTGATTCCTCGGTTAATCACGGGGTAATTGAAGTTTGGATTTGAAACGGGTTGTCGTTATACTATAGTGACTCTTTTAACATATTGTCTTTAACTTGAACTTCAAATATTTTCAAATATCGTTTAACCTCAAATGTCGTTAAATATCGTTTATCTTGTATTGATCGACGGGGTTCTCAGAATTAAACTTCAAATTGTCTCTAACTTCAGCTTCAAATATCTTCAAATGTCTTTAAATATCATTTAACTTCAAATATCGTTAAATATCGTTTATCTTGTATTGATCGATGGGGTTCTCAGCATTTATGTGATTATATAGTTCGTTAAAGCACTTGATACTGATGTTCAAATATAGTGTTACCTGATACGTAATATGGTTCATGGTCGAAGAAACGACAATCGAAGGTAACTGTTGTTTTCGTAGACGAAGCTGGGATGAAAATTGCCTGGGGTCTATGGTGAGTACTCTTCGTTGGTTGAGATATGATGAAAATAGATGCTACTGGGTCGTATCTGTACTGGGCAGCTCATTGTAATGCTCAATAACCAATGTGTCCATTTACTTCCTGTAATAAAAATAGCGAGGCAGAATCACACGTTTTTTAAAGTAAACACTCATAGTACAAATAAGTCACGTATTAATTGGGTACATTAATTTCTAAGCTATGAGACAGAATTAAATAAATACACTAATATTAGTACTCACAATGAAAATCTAAAACAGAGATGTCTTCAAATTTGTTTTGAGAACGGAAATATCGATATTAAATAAACATAATTTACCCTACATTATTAAGTTTGAGGTCTAATTTTACAACATATTTCATGCCTGCATTGTTCACGCACGTCCGTGCTGTTTAAGAAACGCATGTGCAGCGTCATAACCACACGGTTTTACGTAAACGATACTACAATGAGTGAACAAGACATAACAAGGACGAATGGTGACCTCAATACCCACTTGTTTTCTGATGTCTTCCCTATTTCTTGGCTTAGACGTTCTCATGGGGTTCCGGGTTTAACCTCAGCATTTCAGTTGTTTCCCCATGTTCTTTTCTTGGTTTTCGCCTTTCGAATAAGGTCATTAGATGCAGGACTCCAAGCTTGCCCACGTAGATTCCAGTTGATGCTTGGCAAAGAATATAAGCGTAATGAAGGACTGACATCAATATCTTTTTAGAAGGCTATTGTTTGAGCAAATCCTTCAGTACTAAATAAATAAATATGATATTAAAGTCTTATTAGAATCCGTTAAGCGAAAAACACCTTTACATTAATGGGGAATTCCTTGCGGGTTTTACTTAGTCGCCGTTGGACATACACAGGGTTTCAATCCATGTATCTTAATTGACCAAATGGTTTTAAAATTTTCCATATTCTTATTGAGATATAATTCCACATCCACCGTGAAATTCTACATATAAACGTACCAATAGCCAACTGTTGGTACATATATTTCTCGAGTACGAAACATTATATTTCTCGAGTAAGAAACACCTGAATAAGTAAGCGTGCAGCACATAATTACACTGGTATCCTATTTTATGTGTAGGCCTAAAACAATTATAATCTGCACTATGACAAAATAGTTTGTGCATACAAGGTTAATTTCTTCCACAGTTACCTACTAATAGGTAGTTTTGAGTTTAGAATCTTCTCTTAATTTTCTTGTTACTATTTTTATAGGCGTCTCTTTTTCTTTGGTAAGTTTTCATGCGTTTCAGGAATAATTTACTACCAAGGGATTTGTATTCTTCAGATTCAGGGTCAAATAAAAATTGTTTGTAATATTGGATTTCCGCTAAAGAATGATGTATGCCTTCATATTTGACACATTGGGGATTTTTTTCGAGGTTATAGCAAATTTTGGGGGCTCTGCATTTATCAAGGAGTAATAAGTCTGTTTGAGTGGGTCTCTTGCAATAGAAATACTTGATATTGAGGTTCTTTTGTAGGCGTCTTATCAATAATTGTAGACAGCCAAGTTGCTTTGCGCTTCTTCTCCTATATTTTTTTTTGACCTCCCCTCTAGCCGGGCGATACTTGGGGGAATTTGCAAGCGCTAAACCATACTTATAAGTGTGGGGTGCGTACCCTTTAAGTTTGTAGGTTACATCCCATTCTTTCTCATATATTTGATTTCCTTGTTCGTCCACGACTAACATAGCTGCCGAATATATAACGTTTTCCTTCGCGTTCATTATGCTAATGAACTCAGTATCAATTATCGCCCTTCGAGTAGGTTCTGATTCCATTGTCATGATCTGAAAATGCTCACGGTTAGGACACTCCATGATCATGTTCAGGTATAGGACCAATAGTTTCTCTTGGAAAAGAAATCATGATAGCCCTGATCTGGTGTATTTTTTGATTTTATTAAGCTGCCCAATATAAAGGTACGGCCTACTGAATTTCATAGTTTAAAAATTAAACTTCTTTTCAAAATACCCGACACTCCGAACTAGTCGTGTTTACTTCAGCTAATAAAAACAAATTCGCTCTATCAAAATATACTGAAAACTGGCGGAAATTTGTACGGGTATAATGGGGGTGAAGAAATATAGGTTTCAAGAGGAAATCTCTTTAGTAGTCACTATATCAGAATTGGATAATTTAATGTACATGTTGCTCAGATGAATTTTGCATGAACTAAAAAAAAGGGGGAAACAGGAAAAATTGACAAAAATAAACGTTTTTCACTGAATGAAGCACAGTCTTTTCAAGTTAAACGTAAACCTTAGTCTAACTTAAATAAATTATCGGGTTCTAAATAGTTTATTGAGATAATTAAATTTTAATTAATAACTTATTGAGAAATTATATTTTAATAAATAATTAAAGTAAAAAATTGAGTACGAATTGATTATTAGAATAATTAAATAAGAATTTGACTGATATTTTAAGCAAAAAAACGAACAAAACGGCAAGTAAAAAGGAAGATTAAACACTAAAAACCTAAAAATAGAGCAAAGCACGATTTAGATCAAGTTCTAGCTATGAATAGCGTCAGATTATCGAATTTTTTAGTCGATTTAGGCATATTTGATTTACTTTTGATTAATTTACTTCATAGTTAAAATTTTTTTTTTTCAATCTTCACGTGGAAGGCAATATCAGTAGGGATTCCACGTCTTAGAAAACTCTTATGCCCATTGTAGAGAGGAGATACACAACAGAAATCCTGATAGTCCTGATCTGATTCCGTTGTCATGATCTGATGCTGTCCACAGCTAGAACTGTGAACTATGAAAATGTCCGCAGTTCTAACTGTGAACATGACCATCTCACAATTTGACTCTTCTGTACTGGTGTTTTTTTTTTGGACCTGGGTCGATTTTTCATCGAAAATCCGAGGGGACCGCCAAAACCCAACAAATTAAAAGCTACATGGGCTTTGAGTTTCTCCCCAGGCTTCCCACAAAACGTGGTCCAACACCACTTGTCGTTCTCAGTCGACCACGAGCTTCCTACTTTGGGCCTTTCTCTCTGATCACCAGTGTTTTGACATTACTCGTATTATTTTTTTTTCATTAATATTGACTTGGTTAACTTTACTTGCACACTTTTAAATTTATTATGGTGTTAAATTTAACATATTTGAAATTTGTCTTTACATTAATTAGGGATATTTCCATCTGTCAGGTTTTTTAACCGTTCTACCTGACTGCGTCGTTATTTTCTCCTCTGTTTCCTGCGGTTTTTTCTTTTTCGGTTTTTCTAGCGAAATAAGGTCAAACTTTTTGTATTGTTTTTTCAAAAATTCTTGCCCTTTTAATTTCGTTTGTTTCCCGTGTGCGGCTGCTGAGGTCGGTCTTGATTTCCCTATTTCCTTAGCTACTATATGGTCTGATTCGCCATCAGACTCTTCGGAACTAGTTTCCGACGAATCCGGATTAGAACTTTTAGAGGTGGCACTTTTTGAGGTATCACCTGGTCTTCCTTCGTAAATTTCTACTCCTCTGGAAGTAGAAGGTTTATTCTCTAAGTCCTCGCCTTGAGTTTTCAACTCGGGAGATTTGAAAGATTCTTGAGAGCTTTGGGAGGAATCAATAGTTTTTGCGGGGTTCCTCCATTGTTTGAATGCCATGTCCTCAGGGGGATGGGGCATTTTTTGCACTAGGGTTTCCCTCCATGAAGTCCATTGTTTAGGTTTGACCTTGGACACAGTTATATGATGATATTGACATTGCTGGTCATCCTTTGGAGTTTTATTCCCGGGCAATGTACTTTGACTCGTTTTTATGGGAAAATTTATGAAATCCATAGCTTCTCACAGGTTTGTTTTAGTTAAATCTTTGGGAGGAGTTCTCTTTACAGTAATACCGGGGGTTTCTACAGCTCTGTTTAATTCTTCCTGTAAAGACAGGGGCCTTTCTATCGGTGTTGCAGGGGAAACCATATCGTCTGGAAATCTTTTGGGGGGACATGGGGTCGAAATTCTATCGGGGAAAAATTGGGTCTTTGGAGATATTGTATAATCTAAATCTCCTGCGCTCGCCGATGAATAACTTTTTGGACTTTTTGGCGTTCTTATTCTTACTGGTATTAGGGTATTTTTCTCTGGAATAACTAGATTTTCCATAGCTAAAATTCTTCAAAATTTTCCTGATCACTGTCATTCTCGAAATAGTCTTGCTTGAAATTAAAGGGTTTTAGCTCTGCCAATCTTGACCTAGGGGGCTCATTTTCCGAATCTGACGAATCAGTAGAAGAGGGATGTGATACCCATCTCTCTGGAAATTTGGCTCTTTTTATTCGGCTAACATGCTCCTTGTAAGTTCTTCCACTATCGGGGTTTTCCATTTTAAAGGTATATTCATTATCGTACTTTTTGACTATTCTGTACGGTCCAGAATATTTGTTGGAAAGTTTTTTTCCTTCCGTTTTTGCCTCGTTCTTTAGGTAAACGAAATCTCCTACTTTGAAATTTATATTCCCCTTAACTTTGGGTTGGTTTCTAAGCTCTTGGTTTATTTTACATTTTTCCAACTCTTGCCTAACTATTTTATAAGTTTTCCTCATCCTATTTATGAATTCTTGTTTGTAATCTTCTGAGCTATTATGATACTGCCGAGATTCAATAATCTCATTATACGGGATTCTGAAATCACGACCAAAAAGTAAATAAAATGGATTGTATTTGGTTGTTTCGGAATAAGCAGTGTTGATTACGTTAGTTAAATAAGGTAAGTATTTATCCCAGTCGCTCCTGTTGTCTTTTGTATAAATACTTAATACGTTCGAAAATATTTTATGCCTGTTTTCTATTTTACCATTAGCTTGTGAGTGGTACGGAGCTGTCACCATTTTCTCTATATTAAGAAAACTCATCAAGTCTTTTGTTACTTTCGAAACAAAATTCCTCCCGTTGTCACTCAAAACTTTATTAGGAATGCCAAATTGTAAAAATAACTTTGCTAATGCCTTACTTGTGGCATAAGCACCTTGATTTTTTAAAGCTTTTGCAAAAGTAAATCCGGAAAAATGATCTATAACCGAAAGAATACAAGTATGGCCTCTGCTAGAAACAGGTAAGCCTCCACTTGTCCCGTATAGGTCAAATGAGATAATATCGAAGGGGTACTTTGCTACCGGGATCCTTCCCATTGGAGGATTTGGATAAGCTAGGGGGGATTTTTCTTAAGTTACATGCTTCGCATGTACTTACAAATTATTTAAGTTTTGTCAGTGCAGATTGTACGTAAAAATATTGTTTCAATTTATGGAACGTTTTCATTACCCCTAAATGTCCACCTGTCTCTGAATGAAAATATTCAAATGCATGCCCTATCAAGTTTTGTGGTAATACAGGTATTATTGAGGTTTGGTTTCTGTTTGTCTCGGCGGTCACAATTCTACACAGTATTTCTTTATCAAGATCATAGTAAAAATTATCTATCTCTTTTCTAAGAGTTTTGTATTTATCCGGTAACGCATCATAATTCACAAAATAATCAATTAGTGCTACACACATTTCGTCCTTTTTTGCTTTCTTTTTATATTTTCCAAAGACAAGGGACAATAGTTAATCTTATTTTCTTTTACTGCGTCTTTGACTTTGTTTTTCTTACATCCATGTTTGCTCTTAGCAATTATGGGGTTAACTTCATTTTCTTCAGCTTCCGATGGAATATTTTCTGGGTATCTACTTAAAAAGTCGCAAGCTGCGTTTTGTTTTCCCTTTAAATATTCAAATTCGTAATCTAGGTCTTGGATTTTCATAATCCATCTAGCTAGAATGCCCGTGGGGTTTTTAAATGTGCGCAGGCACTGCAAGCTTTTATGGTCTGATAGTAGTATAAATTTTCTACCAATTAAATAATGTCTAAATTTGTCCAAGTGGTGGATAATAGATAATAATTCCAAATTTGTGGCGAAATAACTGCTTTCAACTTTTGATAAGGTTTTACTCGAATAGCATATAACTTTTTCTATTTGTTTTTGTTTAGGCGTTCCCTCAAGAGGATTGGGGTTTTCTACCGGGATTATTTGCGAAAGAATTGCGCCAATGCCTTTTGAACTAGCATCCGTTGTAACCACAAATCTTCCGTTTTCGAAATCAGGGAGTGCTAATATTAGTTCAGAAGTGAGTGCCTTTTTGAGACGGTCTAGGGACGTTTGAGCTTTCTGGGACCAGGTAACATTATGGGAGTTCCTTTTAGTTAATTCCGTGATGGGTTTCGCAATTTGGGCGTAATTGCGTACGAATTTTCTAAAGTAGCCAGTAAGGCCTAAAATTCCCCTTAATTCTTTCATAGTTCTGGGGGGCTTGAGGTTTTCAACACATTTTATTTTATCAGGGTCTGGGGATATCTCTCCCTGGGTTACTACTACTCCTAAAAATTTAATTTTAGGTTGAAATAAATTTACTTTCTCAGGCCGGCATTTTAAATTGCCTTGTCTGGACTTCTCGAACACATTAGCTAACGTTGCTAAGTGTTGTTCAGTGTTTTCCCCCACGCATATAATATCATCAACAAAATGAATTATATTCTTTAATCCTCTTAACAGGTGCAATAGGGGTCTACATAGCGCGCTTGAACTTGTTTTAAGCCCAAATGGTACCCTTAAGTATTCATAAGAACCATATTCGGATG
>JAQQPU010014204.1:0-23077 GCA_029168905.1 Artemia sp. Kazakhstan ARC1039 | reverse complement strand
AGAGATTACCTAAACAAACTATTAGAAAGGCAAATAAATGGTAACATAAGTAATAGCATCTCAGGCACTGGTTTCTCAGCAGCCCATGAAAAATTGACGTCCCAATTGTGTGCTCAGTAATCATGCTCCATATTGTGGATAGAATGTTACATATAGAAAACCAAAAAATGTAGTTATAATTTGTGGTTTCCTAAACTGACTCAAATTGTTAATACTATAACTACACCACTGTGACATAGTTATAAAGGCATCACCAAAATGGTCAGGTATTAAACCATGTAAAATATCATGCATAAACTTAGCTGCCTAAGTAAAGACTAATGTGCTTCCTATGTATTATTAATTCCTTCCTTCCCTTTTTTCTCTTTGGTATTTATATGGAAGGAGTTTGTGCAGAAATTTGAGAGGAAAGCAAAGTCATTGTAATTGAAAGCAAAGTCATTATACTGGAAAGCAAAAGTTCTACTACCCATTTTAAGAGTCAAAAGTAATAATTGGGTAACCAGCCCCCTTCCAGGCCCATTTTTGCTGCCTAACGCTTCTACTACTGGCAATTCACTGCAGGAATGATGTGACCCCTCAAGCCCCTCGATATGGGAGAAAAAATCATACAAATTGTAGATTCATTCTATATTTGTATGTATATATGTTGTCACTTGTCAGGTTTATATGATATTTTGTCTTTTAGTCTACTGTATGTCAGACAATCATTGAGAGGCTTGGCCAGTTTGATGTGGACCAGCAGCAAAGACAAGTCATATGCATATCACAGGACAGCTTTTACAGAGAGTTAACACCTGCTGAATCTGAAAAGGCAAAATTGGGCCAATTCAATTTTGATCACCCTGGTAAGATTTCAACTTGATCTGACTTTTTATTTGGTGTTTAAAAGGCAAGTTTCTCAATGTTACAACCAAAAGGAAACCCATTTTCTTATGTTTTGTCAAAATAGCAGTTTTATTGATTAAGTTGCTTTCTAGTTTCACTCTAAAGTGTCAAATGGAAACTTGGCTTTAAGAAAAAGTTGACAGATATGAGCACTTCCTGGCTTGTATGCTGGAATTTAATATTTGTAGGGAGGTTTAATTTCTTATATATTAATAAGTATAAAGTTATAAGGAATTATATGAAATGACCAATAGTATTTGAAATTCTGATCCATTCAATAGCTTCTTTTCTCCCTCTTTGTAGTCATCATTGGAAGCTGGTTACACTCTTATCAGTTTTTCTAGTTGATGAAAGTAAAATAGTTCAGCTGCTTAAATTTCTGTATTCAGTCGGAAATTTGTCCTTTATGCATTACCACACTGTTCATCTAATTGGCAAGAAACTTTAAGAAGCTGTTGAGTACATTGTTGCAAAGGTTTTAGATATTTTTTTTTTAAAGTGTAATATAAAATTAATTTATGTAGGGAATTTTCGGGGGGATTTCTCCTTGAATTAGATTTCTTTTGAAATCACAGAAACGTGTGATAGGTAAGATATTAACAAGGAATTAAACTTCAAAATGGAAAAAAAATATTTGTTTACTCAACTTTGTATTTTCTTTTCCTGAAACTGCAGTGACTACAAAACAGCTAGATTTGTAGGGAGGTTTAATTTTCCTATAACTTTTCCTATAACTTTATATAAAAAATTAAACCTGCCTACAATAATGGATCACACTCTTATGCTTAAACATATAAGTAACTACATTGAAAATCAATTGGGCCCAGATTATGAATAAAATAGACCTTAATGCTTGTGAGGATAGTGGTGAGGTCTTTTAAGATCCCATGAGACCCATACCCTCTACTTCTTTCTTCCTTTAATGACGAAGAAGTTTAACGGCGATCTCCTCAAGATACAGGTACATGCTATGTAATAGGGAATGTTTTCTAAAAGATGCAGGTTATAATTACGTAATATGGAATGTTTTCTAAACGAAACATGTGTTAATTACTTAATAGTTTCTTTGATTCTTTATAAAGCCTTCATGGGCCCGCCAAATCATGATTTCTTTGGTTATTACGTAATATGGTTTGGATGTTATATAATACATTTTATTTTTTCTTTAAAAACCCGCGAGGGCCAGGAACAAGACTACAGGGCCCACTAGTAGGGGACCTTCAAGGTGCCGGGCCTTAGCGAGCAATTTCACCGGGCCCCTAGCAAATTTTCCACCAAAGGGAGGGGGCTAGCATTCACTTCCAACGGGGGCCCTAATAACCAATTTTAACGAGGACGGGGGACCTAGCAACGAATTCCATCAGGGCCAAATTATCCAATTTCACTGGGAAGGGGCCTAGCATCCAATTTCAATGGGGGCCCTATCAGTCATTTCCAGCGGGGCCCCTAGCAGCCAATTCCCATGGGGGTCCTACCATCCAATTCCATTGGGGTCTTGAGCATCCAATTTCACCGGGCCTCCTAACCTAACCATCGGGACCTTAGCTTCCAATTTCACTGGGGGTCCTAACATTCAATTCTAACGGTGCCCTAGCATCCGATTCCATTGGGGGCCCCTAGCAACTACTTTCATCCACAAGGGGTTTTTGAGATATTTTTTTCCAAGACGTTTTTCAAGTTTTTTTTGGATGTCATGTAATACGGGAATGTTTACTTATGTTAAGGATGACGTATTCTCACGTGACTTGTCTCTTCAGGGCCCTTGGGAAATCCCCAGATGTAGCTGGGGATAGCACACACGTGGACTGTTGTGTAATGATGATAGACACCTGGGTTCTTACATAATACTTTAAGAGATTTTATTTTCTATTAATACGTTTTTCTCAAGGGACCTTTATATTCTGAAGATTTTATTCCGCATTAGGATTCGAAACGGATTTCTCCCTCAATGGAATGGAGCTCTAGACAGGTGGACTGTGAAAGCATTTCTAATATTTTGATGTGGGAAATAGATTCTGCGTGATACCTTATTGCACGCAAGGAGAATTCCCTGTCCCACTGACTAGAACGATTAAATTGATCGCATGTTCCCAACCCTTTCCACATGGGAGCGCAAGCATCCCAATACTATTGATTTTTGCTTTATTAGATGCACCTGCCTGTTACAGCATTATCAATTTTTTAACGTGACATAGGCGGTTTAGGTTAGCTATTGAATCAGTGAGATGTTAAATAGCATTGGCTTTAGATATTTCCTTGCGTAAATGATTACGTGTTGAATATTCGTCCTTGAACAAGAAATCTAAAGGACACAGACATTTGTAGATACAAATTTTATTAATAAAAAACCGCTATAAAATCATGAAATGACAAAAAAGCAATGAAAATTCTGCAAATGAAAAAAATAAATCGTGAAAAAGCTTAAAAAGGATAAAATGTAAGCAAAATGAACCATGAATTAAATAAAGGCGGGTCCCCTAGCAACCAATTCCAAAGGGGGCGGGTTGTTATGAGATATAAATTTAAACCACATTAACAGTTATTTCTGAGATGTCTCAATGAAAATGCCGCGTTTCTATAGCTCTATTGGATGTACCTGCCTTTTACATTCCATTAATTTAAATCTTGATACTAGCAAGACCACATTTTGAATAATGAAACACGCAAACAAGAAAAAAAAGACACATTTTTGCATTCGGTTATTTCTGATTAGTCTTAATGAAAATGCCAAGTTTCTTTCGAGCCAAGATTATGCATATTCATGCTACCGTGACAATATGTGGCTGACCCACCCCGTAGCAACTAAATCCAGAGGGTGGTTTGTTATTAGAGATAAATTTAAACCATGTTAATAAGGCTAATAGGGCAGATTCAGTCATCACACATGGCTCTCTCCTCTTTGTTAGTGAAAGATCTGATGTAGTGTAAAATGGCTGTTATCTAGTAGTATATTAATTCAACACCTTCTTTAGAGCTTTCTCGTTTTTTATCCCCCATTGTTCAACCGACAAGGCAGATATGAAGGCACACAGCTCGGTCCAGTTATCGAAAAGGCTGACACACAGGAAATAGAGTACTAGAAGAACAGCCTCGTTTGAACTTGCACTTCGATTTAAAACGATCTTCTTGGGGGCGTTTCCCCTTAAAGTTTCTCTATTGACTCCTTCAAAAGAACATTGAACAATCATTTACAATCTTGGGATGAAGCAATGTAAAAGAAAAGTGGCATATCATATACTCAAATGTACCTAGCTCCGTGATTTTAGGAACACGAAAATGGATACTTTTTGTGTTTGATTTTGGACTTCTGGGTTATTATCTTATTTCTAATAAACCACCTCAGAAATCTTTGGTTACGAACTCTGTGAAAGCTTTAATGAACAAGTTGTTTGCTTCAAACCACTACCCAGCAGCTCAAATGGCTGAATTTGCGTTATCTTCAACTAAATATAAAGTTTAAAAATAACACAGTCAATAGTTACGCAAAATACTGTCACACTGTATACTGTTAAGTCTAATTTTCAGGCAAAATAATTTAACTACACAAATTTAGCTTACAAAATTCAGTTCATAAATTTAAATTAGAAAATTTAGTTTATAAGAAAGTAATCATAGATATTATTTTGGGAGGGCTTGAGGTGGTGGCAGTCCTGCTCCTTTTTCTATACTTTTTTTTCATTTTTAGTTTTGTCTTGAATATTCATAATAATTCCTGATTGTTTTTGGTTTCGTTTATTCATTCATAGCAATCTCTATTTAATTTTCACTGATTATATGATTTAAATTCTGTTTTAATTGTAGAAATATCTGTAATTTTTTTTTATTATTAAACTTTTCCGTTTAAGAATTAAATGTTGGATTGCAGTTGAATTTTTGGAAAAACTCGAACCTTGAATAAGATTTTTCATCAGCCGTTATTTCAACAATAATTTTAAATAATCTAGTTTCTAATAAACAGGGTCGGATGGGAGGGTGATTATATATCACACAGAATAGTCTGCTTTAGTTTGGATCCTCAATGGGCTGAAGCCCCCATCCTGTGAGCATCCTTGAATATATGTGTATCTCATTCCATCTTTCAATTAAAAGAATATATCCATATTTTATTTTGTTGTAACTGTAATGTGTTTTAAGTAAAGCCGTGTCCTGATCATTTATTAAACGAGTTCTGTTCGGTTGTCTTAAGTTAAATTCTTATTAATTGAGTCAAGTGTGGTTGCTAAATATTTTGATAAAATAATTTTGATGGTTTAAAAACACTTCCTCGGAATAAAATATTTAAAGGATTCCATTTCCAAAGAATAATTTTGCCGTACACCTTCATATAATATTTATAGAGTGAAGCGTCGGTGGTAAAACAATTCTGAAATTCAGTATTTGAGACTTCGACCAAAAATTCGAGATAAAAAATTGCTCAAAAGGGTGGGGCAACCGGTGACCACCCACGCTAAATGTTTTCATACGAGGGATGCGTAACCTGCGTTTGATTTTACATTTTAAAGTCGGCAAACAATCTTCATCTTGTCAAAATTTGCTTTTCAGTGTTTGATTTGTGTCTTTTCATGTCGACTGGGAATACCAGCCGGACACATTTTTTGGTGGTGGGTTCAAATTTAATATTTTCACGCTATTTAATGCTGAAACTGTCAGCTTTTATTCCATTTATTAGTTGATCCTTGTGCTCCTTTCAGAACACAAACAGTTCTTGAACATCCTTGAGCATTCTTGAACACAAACAATCATTTTTCAAGCTTGTTTCACCAGTTGATGATCCATTTTGAGTTTGCAGCCTAAATTTATAAATTTTATGTCAACAAGGAAATTAGTAAACCTTTGTAACCTCATCCAAAGAAGACAAAACATCATGATGCCAACATCTTATAGATGCAACGTTCCCCATAATAACCGAGAATCAAATAAAAATGGCAAATTTTTTGCCGTTTCGATAGAGGTGCCAAATCAAATGAGGCTTTAGTGAGTTATAGCGCGATCCCAGGCGAACCGTCATTATTAGAGCGTCTCATCATGCGTGTCCGTTAGTATTGATGTGCTTGTTTTCGTTATGTACTATCTATATTGCGGCTACTTTAACCCTTGGCCATGCTTTCAAAAAAAGTTAACTGGGATTCCACTTAAAAGAAAAGTTGCAAGAGCAACAATAGAATTAAAAGAAAAAGATGATACCCAAAATCGAGAAAGGAGTTCACTTTTCTAATCTGGCGGCCCAATACAACATTGCGAAAGATTCCTCTTCTGAACTTAACTCATCTTTCTCTTTTTAAAAGCTTTTGATTTAATTATATGCTATCTATGTTTTAGACACAGGTATTTTCAAATTACTCATTTCAAAAGTTGCCCACTTTTAAACAGTCCAACTGATATAAATGTCTTGCATTTTTCTGGTTTAAAGAAAGTGTTACATGCCCACATTTTCTACTTAAATACATCGTATTTGATGGAAATGCCAATTGCTTAATTTGAAGAGCTTGCCCTAGGGACTGTATGAGCCATGTTACTGCTGGAGGTACATTTTTGGGACATTTTGACTATTGTGAATGATATGGCTTGTTCATTCTGAGTTAAATGGCCATCTCAAAATGCAGATCTAATGTCATTGGGCACCATGGAGCTGACCGGGAGGATAAAAAACATAGAGGGACTGGTTGTGCTTCAATCACTTTGGCTCTTAGAGCACTTGAGATTTATATTTCCATTTGAATATTACTGCCATTTGTTCTATATGAAGTGGCTAGAAAATAAATTACTTGGAGATACATCGCTCTTTACTTAGTCTACGCTACTTCAGCCGTTTTTATCGCTTTACTCCGCTTGCATGGGTTACCAGCTGGGGCCGTCGGCCTTACACACGTATTATCATGCATTCACATTTCATAATCTTTAGTTTTTTTCTAGTTTTCAGTATATATTTTTGTAGTTTCAAAATGTCCTCCCTCCTCTCATTTCGCTTGCTATACTAAGCAGCTCAGGCCTTCAGCCTTAGCTACTATATAGAAGATTTCCGGTTGGAGGGGATCTGAGAAAAAACCTTTTCTGACCAAGTTTTTCAATCTCTCAGGGAGAGGAGGAAATTCCTTTTTCTGTGGCAGTAAAATCGGTTTTTATGAATTTAAATACAGTATTCCAACCTAAAAATTGGTTTTAGTGGATTTTTCTAACTTCTGTTCTTATTTTCGTTTTTGATTAGTATCTAATTTCGTTTTGCTCATATTTTAAGGTAGACCTAGCAGATATTGTGTATTCGTTGCTAAAACGTAATCGTTTGTTCTCTTTGTATTCTCTGTGTATTCGTTTGCATAATTGTAGTTATTAACATCCCACTTTGCGAAATCTGTGTTTTAATGCCTTTAGATATGTTATGATGCGCAAGAGACATAGTGTATTTAGCATAATTTCTGGTTTGATTGCCTTATTTTTGATATTTTTATATTACCAGGATATTATATATAAGGACAAGTTAATCACATAGCCCAACATACAGGCTATAAATTATAATTATAATTATATTTATAATTGGCTATCTAGCAGGTGAATAACCCTTTGTTCCGACAGACATGCCCCATATGGAATTAATTGTGTTTCGTAACGTTTATGTTGCATACTATTTCAACGATTTTTGCGTTTGAATCCAGCAATCTGAAGTGTGATATTTCTAACATTTGTCTGATATTTTTGATGGGAAGAGTTTTTTCGACTCAAACGCAATAACTACACTAAATGAAAGCATAAATAAAAATATATAAAGCAGGAAATAAAATTGTAATCTGGAAGAGAGAAATGATCTACTTCTGCTTCGATATATCAAAGTTTATTCTATGAAGTAAAAGGACATTTGGCAGTTTAATGGCATTTCATATTTGGACATTTGGGCAATAGTTATTTGGCATTTCATACATTTTAAGGCTGATTTTTTACCTGAAAATTTTACTTATGAGACACTAGTGGAATGAAATGTAAGGAATGAATGAGTGGAATGGATAAAACACTAGAGGAATAAACACTAGGGGGCGAATGAGAACAGAAATATAAATCCATGTTGCTTAGCCAGGCAAGCTTTACACGTCTTTGATACTTTTTAAGTGATAGCTAAGAGCAACGATCACTTACGGTCTGTGTTCAGTATAAAACATGCGATTTTGCGACTTTGTCTACACCTGTAACTTGTATCAAAAGTACAAGATATGTTATTAGGGTTCTTATTCTGTACCATATAAAATATACCAAGCCAGAATTTTGATATTGCTTGGACTTTTTTAAGAGATGGATACACCCTTGCTTGCAAACTGGGAAAATTTTCTGATTTTAGCATGTTTTTGGCGCATTTTTCAATCTAAAAAAGTTACAAAGCAAATTTCAGAAATATATTTCATCGGATCGATAAAGTATCTCAGGCATTGGGATATTACAAAATTGTCCTCTTGAGTTCAAGCATTACAGTCGTAGATCTGCAGGGATAAGCTATCAGAAACTTGCACAGGGAACATAAACCTTGGTATTCTCATGGTAAAATCAGCTTATTTTAGAAGCTTGTTCTTAATTGCCTTTTCTCTAGGTTTTGGATATAGCCAACGTTTAGGTTTCTTTGTTTATAGATGCTTTTGATTACCACTTAATTCTGAAGACGCTGAAAAGAATAACGGCTGGGGAGTCCTGTGAAATCCCGGTGTATGACTTCAAATCGAATGCCAGGTAATATTTATAGTTGTTATTTTCATCTTATTTGAATTAGATTTTATTTTTAATTCCGGTGGAGTATAGAAAAGAAGGCCAGAAAGCAAAAAAGAGGTGATATATTTAAGAAACGTACCATTAGTATAGAAGCCCAGACCATAGCAATTGTAAATAAAAGGAGAGAGAAATAGAAAACTAAGGCTAGATCAACAACATAATAAATCAGAAAAGAGTCTAGCATTAGCTGAGTCTTGTTTGGAAACTATATCTTTTAGCTTGGATGAACTCATAAAGGGCTGGGCAAACATATCGTCCTTCAAGGTAAAATACTGTAATCAGTGGTAGGGGGGGGGGGGGTTAAGCCAACTGTTTACCTAGGATTTTTTCTGTATTAACGCTCATTCTGGGTGTTAATTCTATTCAACAAAAGTGAAAGTTTTAATTCTAAATTATTGAAATGACAGAAGTTTAAGTTCTTCCAAAGACACTTAACATGCTAATTGATTGTATGGCCTACAAATTTCCTTCTTTAGCTCTCCTTGCTTTAAAAACTTAGAATATTGGCTACGAAACTGTCGCATTTTCTGTGAAATACGTACTTTTACTTTCGGTACGAACCAGATGGTGTATTGTTTTGCTTGGCACCAAAGGAGGTACTTGTATGACAAACGCCCTACCGCTCAAGTTGTTCATTAATTGTCACTTCTTAGAGAAGTGACAGAATAGACGGAAAATATATAATTTGGGATATATATTTGCCCATTAGGGGGCGGGGGTGGGGGTAAAGTATTTGGACAGTTTGAAGTTGGAAAACAATTCTTACTACATAATATGCAGAATAATTTCACCTAACACATTAGGCATGCAAACCAGCTATACTTTACCCCCATTCCAACCCCCCTAATGTGTAAATATATAGCGCAAATTTGTTTCTAAAATATTAGATTTATATCTTACTTTGGTATATTTCATTAGGATTGAGCGTCAGAGAAACATATTAGAAGAACATTTGGCAGGGTGTATATCATACATGTGCCTCAAAGGACCTCTGAATGACTTTCAATGACGACTTTGATCAATTGACTTAAGACTCTCCCGTGATCTTCAGCCATTCTTCTTACCATCTTCGACCATATTTCCGGAAAACCTCTATCCTTCCCCCCCCCCCTCTTATAGCTCCAGATCTTCTTTGATTTTTTGCCACCGTTTATTCTTTTTACTTCCTGATTTCGTTTTCGAGAGGGCGCTGGTTTGCAGTTTACAGTTAAGGACGTTTCCACATATTGTGTCAGCAGAATCACGGAAAGTAGGGGGTAATGAGCCTTAGATGACGTCTTTTGATAATAAATGAGTTTTTCTGATTGACCACAATGCATCCTTACTTTGTTATTTCATATTATGCGCCATCTGTTGACGCGGAAAATATAACACAGACAATAGCTGTTGAGCACTTCTAAACCAATTGCTCCTACTACTTTTATCGGCATTGTCTCACTAGCTTAAATTAGTACAGATTGGACAGTTCCAACATAAACTCTGACTTTTCTTTTTTTTTTTTTAAGAGGAATAATGACTCCCCGAGTCTTTACTGTGCGGGCAGAAATTTTTCACTCCCCTCCATCATATAGTGTTATAATAGAGCCAAGATATTCGAATTCCTGGATGTTTTCTATTGGCTTATTACCAAGGTTGTCTTAGTTGGGAATAGATTGTATGGGTACTATCAATTTAGTTTTGGGGCCACTGACGGCCAGTCGAGTACACTTAGAAGCCTTGGAGATATCATCGATAATGCTTCGTAGACAGTAGGTGATAGATTCCGGTAAAGCAAAGTCGTCTCCGAAATCCAGATCTTTCAGAGATTGTAGGAAGCGATCTGTTCGTCCCAACATGATTTCGCTGTGGTTGCTCCGTGCGTTGTTCATAATTCAGTGTATCACGTAGTTGAATAATATTGGTAGATAAAAATCTGCATTACTGCTGCAGGATGAGGGGAATCGTCAGAATCTGCTCCGATCAGTCCCTGCCTGCTCTGAAGCCTCGCGGTTCAGGGCGGCTTAACTCGTCTCGAACTCTTTAATCGATTCAAAAGAGTGACGCGTAAGATTTTCTTGGCTTTCTCAATTAGGGAGATTACCTGTAAAATTTCTGCCGACGTTTTTGTCTTGTTTTTGTTAAGAGTGGAACAAGGATTGACCCTTTCCAGTCTTTTGGAAAAGTCTTTGTCCCCCATACCTGCAAAAACAAACCGGCTAGACGAGATGATAGACTTGGTGCTGCCTTGTAAATTTTGGAGCGGATCCTATCTACTCATGGAGTCTTACTACTCTTTATGCTCTTGAGCTTCTCAAATACGTCTGCCATGCTTGGTGGGTCATTTTTGGCAGATTTATCGTTCTCTATCAGCAGTCATAAAGGGAGGTAGATCGCACTGGGGTCTATTAGGATTTAGCAGCCCAGAGGGCTCTTTGTTTTCGTTTTGTAAGGCCAAGCACCTCTTCAGCTACCTACCGGTTCGCAGTTTTCGCATCTGCCCATTGTTTATTGACATCTGGCAATTGGTCCAAAATTCGAATCGGTTGCTAAAGTTCAGCTCGAAATCCGTTTTATTTCTAGACACCTTAGTTTCAAAACATCGTAATAATTTCCTGAATTCTATCGCTCCTGTCTTTTAGTGCGTTGGTGGACTTTACATTTGAGGAGATATTGGTTGGATCTATTTAGATCGGCTCCTCTGTATACTTTATCAGCTGCGCAGGAGCTTTGCTGTCGTCTATTGATTAAGATATGATCAATCTTTGCAGCCGTTGCGCCGTCGTTTGAACGCCATATAAAGAGGGGGAGTCCCTTATATTTGAAGAGAATGTTTGTAATGCAGAGGCTGCTGAATCTAGCTAGCTGTAAGAGCCTTTCTTCATTTATGCATCTGTTGCTGAGGGTGTGAAGACCAATAACCAATGCGACCAATGTGATGACCAATTGGGGTCTGCACTGCTGAGACGTGTGTTCCAATTTCCAGGATGGTAACAAAGAGTATTTCGTCCCTTGAAATCATCTCGATAATTATGTGCAGGTCGTAGTAGGGGGCATATTTGACTGAATCATTACTATCCCTTGTCAGATCGTACTTTGAAATAGCTTTAAGCTTTAGGCGTACTTTAAGCTTTAATTTCCCTATGCCTTGCATAGCTTAGCGCTCGAATGATTATCTCTTAAAATATTGAATGCCTGACTGGCGCTTAAACAAATGAGGGCAACAACATATGGTAAGTGATCGCTTTTGGGTTGCTCTTTTCTTCATTGTTTATAATAATTTAGTTCATTTATGAGAATGAAACTTTCGAAGATTTCCAGGAATTGATAATTGTTTACCCTAGGTATTTGCCAAACCAGGCACATTGGATATTTAACAGATCTGTCTGTCGGGCTGCTCATAAAGGAAGGAGAAAATTAACCCTCAATCCCTGTTGTGACCAAGCATGGGGGGCATCAGGGGACTTTTGAGGGGGTGGTGACTATTTTAGTGACCAGACTTATTCACAGGATTCCAGGAGGAAAATCAAAGCAAATGAGGAAGAAATTCAGTGGATGATTTGCTCTATGATAAGTTAACTTGTGTAAGAAGTTGAAGAACCAATAGAAGACCTAAATATACCACAACTGACCTTTAACTATACAAGGAGCTACTAGAGACGGTAAAGGTTTACTTTTCCTGTTGAAGATCGCAGTATAGGATTTAATAGAGTTAAAATATGAACGAATCTTGAAATACTGTTGTCTGGTGTGTTTTTTAGTGTGGCAAAAGCAGGTGAAGCCTCTTTGGGATGTAACTTATATCTCTACCATAAAAAGCTAGACTAACTTTGAAATGGTATAACTAGCGATGAAGGACACTACAGAAACATCTAAAATACAGTTGTTGAAAAGCTCAGATTAAGCTATCGACCTCGAAATTTTACCCTTAAACATGGCCCTGGTAATTGAATGGAAGCTCGAGGGCTGCCGTATCATTCCTACGTGTTTAAGGATATGCTGTGAAAGATTTTCGTGAAAAGAAGACAGTTGAGTACCCTTGATAAACATTTGTTCCACTAGTAGTTTTAAATTTCGACAGAGAAGGAATAATCATACTCAACGTTAAAGTTTACGACCCAACATCCTTATAGCTTCAACAAAAGAATATACGCCAACAGTAGGGTCTTGGTAAGATAAAAATGCAAACAATTAATCTAGTAGCAACATATCAAGCACTCAACCTTAGAATCATTAGTAAGAAATTTGTGTTCATAGTGAATTTACCATTCGTTTTCTGGATTGTCGGTAGTGAATATTATGATGCAAATTAGTTGTTTCATTTCACTCAAACCTTTCCGACCTCAAGCTTGAATGTCTCATTCTGCTGAGTGGATGAAGGCTTTTATCCTGCCTCATACAAATAAGAAGAGAGATATCATTCCCAATCCTCTATATGGGCATAGCTGTTGAAGATAAATGTAAAAAGTAACCTTTTAAGTAATTTATATGCTACAGTGATGTGCTTACTTCAATTTGTCTTAGAATCCTAAGACAAATCTGTAAATTAATTTTTTAATCCAGAAACAACATTGTTTCAAAATCTGCAGTTAAATGATTATAATCCTTTACTTCCAGATTCTTATTTTATTTATCCTTATGCACAATAAAGCATATTTTGTTCTTTAATTGAGTTTTAATGATAAAGAGGAGGTTTTAAATGTATTAAAGTTAATTTATGTCATTATCTATGCGCAATGTGCCTTGGAGCGAGCAGATACGATTATTTTAAAAGTCCAATAACAATTAATATTTTCTAGCGTTAGTGACTGATTGTAGATACAGCTTGGCTGAGAAATTGGACTTTTAAACTGATATCCTAACATAAAATAGCATTATAAGAACTAAAGAAGATAATAAATTCTGTATTAGTTGTGGTACATTGCAAATGGAGGAAAGTAGGTGGGATTGTTAAAGATGACAATATTTGCACAACTATATAACCAATATAATGGTAAAGATACAATGTCATATCTATTTCAAAATATACCCCGATATGATGATAATATTGGCATGTCGCCCAGCTGTATTATGCTGTATTAGCTTTTCTTGTATTATGGCCAATTAGCAGCGGAAAATGTATTTAAATTGTGCTGGAAAATTCCTGGAAAATCATTTCAAGAAAATAGCAGAATCCTGATTAAGAATAAAATTAGTATTGGCTGTAAAATAAGAGTTTGGGGCCAAAAATGAAAAATTATCGTGGCGTGTTGCTTGTTTTGTCGCAAAGACAGTCTGTGAAGACTATTAGACACTTTTAGCCTTATACTTTATAGACTTATGTATTAATTTATTGAGTTTTGTAGTTATGGTCTAAAGTCAATTGTTTTATTTTTAAATGTTTTAGTCACCATTATTATTTTTGAATATGATGTGCAAATGTTGTATTTTGTTTCAGGATTGAAGGCAAACACGCAACATTGTACCCAGCCGATGTTGTAGTATTTGAAGGAATTCTGGTGTTTTATACACAAGAAGTGAGGGAACTTTTTGATATGAAGCTCTTTGTAGATACTGATGCTGATACTCGTCTTGCTAGAAGAGGTAGATTTTACCCTTTTTTCAACTTTATAATTAGCCATTGTGTTCTACTTTGCTTGAAAATGTTTATTTAAAATATGTAAAGAGCACGTAAACTCCCTCACCCCTTGATTACTACTTTCCAATTTTGTTGCAATCCGGTACAACTAAGACAATGCTGACTTTGTATATATTTGATATTTAAGATGTCAATGCTGACAAATATATATACTATTTGTCCGAGAAAATAAATTTTACTTGCATAGAAGAGGTTTGAAAAGTTAGACTGTTCCATTGTCCTTGGAAAAGCTGCTCTGTGTGGCGTGCGTCACACACTGAATGCTACGAATTCTCACACGGGCCACATCTGATTTAAAATAATTTGACTTTCGGTTGTTATAAAATTCCCTTAAACGAGGCCTACAACTTTGGATTAATTGTGCTTGAATTGGCCTTTATCATTATTCTTTTTTCTATTAAAAGAGAAGTTCGAACATCAATTCGAAATATTCGCTATAAACTTTTATGATAGTTTTGTAGTTAACAAAAAGACTATTTTCTTGGTTTTTGTCTCTTTTCGTTTGAAACAGTAGTGAAAAGGTTGTGTCTTAAGAAATGATTTAACAACAGTCTGAGAAAATGACTGACTAGAAAGACTTAGAGAACAGCCATTTCAACATAATAGAACAATTTCCTACCTAAGGGAATGCCTTATCCCGTTGTTCTACTAAAATGCTTTCTCTGTTTAAAACAAATTATGGGTATTTCTTTGTTTTTTGGTTTTGTAATCAATTCCTGTATTAAAATTGCCTCCAATCACGAGCATGTCTTTGGGGGGGGGGGGGTCCTGTCAATGACCATCTGAATTTCACTGTAAGACTGGTCTCTCAGCTTTTCAAGCGCATGTCTAGTTGGGACGTATACGCAAAGGAGGGCCATGTTGTTGTTTTTGCCTTTAAATCTCGCCCATACGATTCTACTATATACTGCCTCATATTCGAGGAGCCCAGTGGTGGCTTTAGGGCATAACAGGAGACCTGCTCCTGCTAAATCTGAGCCATCAGATGGTCTCGAGTTGCAAAATATGACCTTCTTCTCAGACGGTGCTGCTAGGGTAATCAATCAATCAATCATTTATTACCCACAACTACAAGACAACAAGTAGTACAGGTGGAGTATAAACATAATAATAAAAAAGAAAAACAAAAAAGAACTCAACAAACACTAGCAATTAAATTAAACTAAGAAAAGAACTGTAAAAGACCGTGGTCAGGGCCAATATTAAGAAATGCATCTGCAGAAAGCTTTTTGTGTAGGTCACCGAGCTTTTGAGTTACATCCGTAACATAGAAATTTTTAACTAGATACCGATTTCTAGTCCATGGCGGCAGAGAAAGGAGAAATTTGCAAAATTTGAAATATGCAACTTTAATCTTTTTTAAATCCTTTAGCTTAAGAACAGAATGAACACCCGAAAAATAAAGCACAGAATGATCAGAAAAAGTCGAGAATAAGCGCCCAAGAGCTCTTCTGTTATATTTTCCACGGTTTGCTGCAATTTTTGAATAACTGAACTGAATTTTTCTTACTGAATCAGCAACAATCTGTTTACGAAAGAGAGCTAGAGAATTAGAAACAGTAATACCAAGCCACCGAAAGGAAGAGACAGAAATTACAGAAAATTCATTACATACCAGAGAAGTAGACGAAGACAGATTATAAGATAAGAATTCACACTTGTCAAGATTCAGGGATAGACCAATATTTAGGAAAGACTGAGAAACTAAGGAAACCATCGCAGAAAGAGCAGATTTAGTACGACTAATCAACAGAATGTCATCAGCATAGGCAATGTAAGAAATATCAGTAGAACCAGAAAAATAAGTGCCTGAGATCTTTTCCAAAACAGTAGAAATACAAATTTTGAAAAGGGTTGGTGATAAAACACCTCCCTGCCTAACACCACGAAGCACTTTAATAGTTGTTTCTGGGGAAGACTTCAGGCGGAGGTAAGAATTAGAATACCAAAACCGTAGAAGGTAAATAACCGAAAAATTAACACCAGAAAAAGCCAAAGAAAAGAAAAGCTGGTTATGAACAACAGAATCAAAAGCCTTTGAAAGATCAAGTGTACAGAGATATAGGCCTTTACCCTTAGAAGAATTAGAAAGTAGAATAGAAGAAAGGACACGATGAGCATGTTGGCACCCAACACCAGGTCTGAAACCAAGTTGATTTTCACCAAAGAAAGAAATATTTTGAGTTAGATTAGGTAAAAGAATATACTCGAAGACCTTTCTAATATTGCAAGAAACAGAAACTGAAGAAGAAGAGCAATCTGTTGGCGGCTTACCTCTTTTTAAAATTGAAGTCACGTTGCCACACAAAAAGCTTTCCGGGACGACAGAAGATGCCAAGCACATTTGAAACAAAAGCGCAAGATGTGACACAAGTTCAGCACATTGGGGAGTTAGATGCTTTTTAGAGATACCATCAGTATCAATAGATTTCGACTTCGAAGATGATTCAAAGCATTCAAAACTTGACAACGCGATATAGGCAGAACAAAGCGCTGACTTAAAAATCTAGGGACCATTTTAACAAACGCTTCACCAAACTTTCTATGAACAGAATAATTCAAAACGGAGAAGATCTTCGAATAATATGCATGCCAAGAACTTGGTGGAATAGCATTATTACTTACATCAGAATCGTCTGTTTCCCTTGAATTAATTACACGATTTATTAATTTTACTTGAATAATGATTTCACGTTTATCCATCTTTGTCTCAAAAACGCATGGGATGTTAAGATTATAAATGTGAAATTCTTCGGATTTAAAATCTTTGTCAGGGGGTATTTTATCGAACACAGGTACCAGCAACCAATGTTTAGGCCTTGTCTTCCTGATATGATGGTTGCTAGACCATTTTTTGACATGAGCGCTAGTCTCGTCGTGTTGCATAAAACTGGGGTTGCCGTAACCAATCTTTTACTCTTTATCGCATTCATTGTCATCTTTACTAGACTTCCTTGGGGACAATGTCAGCCACAAGGTCCCCAGTCTTGCGGTCACCAGGGTCGCGTTAGCCATCACCTTGCTCGGCGTGGAGCTTTGTGTTATTTATACCTCTTCACCTTTGTTTTAGGTGCGCTGGCGGACTTTCTATTCTGCCTAGGTATGGAGGGTCGAGCACCATTGCATAGAACTCTACCACCGCCTTAGAAATTTTTAGGCTTAGATTGTCCCTTGTTCCTTAGTGCTCTGGGTTTGAAGGCAACCGCCAAAAAATAACACATTTTCACAATCAATTTCTTTGAATCCTAGAGTTTCATTCCAATGCAATCAGTTCCAAATGAAACTTACGTTTCACAAACCCAGCTTTTCTGAGTAATTATTAGCTCTGATTTAAGCTGACGACCACGTTGACAAAATAGGTCTCCAAGCTGGCTATTTGCTTTCCCTCCTTAAACTTTTCAATAGATTATGTCCCTCACAAAAACGTCCAAGAGATGTCACATCATTCATTCGACCCCATTTATAGTAGGATTGCCCAGCCTGGTACTACGTACTCGCCAAAGCACATACAGTAAAATGAAGAAAATATAAAAAAGACTTTAAGAATAATATACAGTCAAAGCACACTCTCTTATCATTTGCTCCTGCAAAAGTTCAAATAAACCACTCTGGCAAGTAGGAGGGATGCTTTGTGCATAATGTTTGGGCTTAAGGTTATTTCTGGTCTTCAGGTATCTAGTATTTTTTCCCCACCTCACATTCCCACCCACCCTCAAAATCATCGCAAATGAACGAAGAAAAGTTGTCTTCTTTGCCTTGTGGTATCTACCCCTGACAGGAATAAGAAATCTGTTTGTAACCTCATTTACCGATTGGTACAATATTTACAGGTAGTGGGAAGTAACATGTCTCTCTTTAATTTTATTTTTTCTTTATAGAACAGGCAATAATCTTATTTAGTTAATTTGAAGAGTGTTCAGTATGACATTATTTTATTTAGCTACTGACTGTGTCGTTTTCAATATTTATTATTATTTGACGAGAATGCAAATTTGGCCATTTGAGATTGTGAATAGTCAGTTGATATTCCTTCTATGATTTTAATTCGAAAAGGTGCCACATGCTTGCTTTTTTGGTTAATTTGGCAGGAATTGGGGTGTTGGTGGTGGTGGTAAAAGGCAATTGGCACACTGGCTCTCCAATCGCATGGGCTACCGTGCTGCGTGATTCCTGCTCAGAAAGTTTGTATCATGGGTAGCTCTCTGCTAAAGAGTTGGGAGGAGGAGAGTGGTGTGTTGGAGTGGCCACGGGCCCTATTCATGCCCGATTTAATGATGGTAATAAAAAATTCCTTCATGAATCTACTTTAAACAAGGTGCAACTTCCCTCCTTTCTGCTTAAAAACTAGCGGGAGAGGGGGTATGCACAGGGTTATCGACCCAGTTTTGCCTCCAATCATACATACTCCTATGTCAAAAAGGGAAGGGCGAAAAGCTATTAATCCTGAATCGATTAGAAGTGATACGCCTAGTATTGATTGTCTTCCACCTTCTGCTTGGCATGACCATTTGTTCTAGTGTTAGTTAACATGTGAATTCTTTGTTTACTCGTTCCCTTTCTGCTATTTTCGTACCCCTCCCCCGCCTATCTCAACACCTTTGTATTCTCATATCTCTTTCTTGCATAGTGGAAGCAATTAGGAAACTTAAATCAGATAATGTCGATAATGATGGTCTATCTAGATTTCACCTTTTATTAGATTGCTCCCCCCTTATTGACCATATACACCTGCTTTTTCAGATGTGTCTTTGTGCTTCTAGTGTACCGGAGAGTTTTTGTGTGGTACTGTTTCTTTAATTTTTAAAAGGGGAATCTTCTTTAAATTGCTTTTTTTTACCAACTTATTACTGTCTCTTGCACTTTTAGTAAAGTTCTTGAGCATGTACTACTACCTTTTGTGACTAATACTATGTTTGAGGGAGATAAACCAGTTTGGATTTTGGCCCGGAGTAGGTTGTCACCGTGCACATCGTATATTATCTTCTTTGCTTCTTGAAAACTCTTTTAAGGGAAAGAGTATCTATCTTTATGCTCTAGATCTATCAAAAGCTTTCGATAGTGTATGTCACATTCAGCTTTTTTCTGATCTTCTTGGTTGTGGTGTTAACGTTTCGGTTATAATGCTTCCTCGTTACTGGCATTCTAATTCTTTTCTTCGGCTGAAATCGGCGCCTGCGACTATTATTAAAGTGGAATAATAATGGAATGAAGTGGAATAGTCTTGCCTATGCTGATGACCTGCTTCTCATAAGCCTTACTGAAAC
Source organism: Artemia sp. Kazakhstan ARC1039 (assembly GCA_029168905.1). NCBI lineage: Eukaryota > Metazoa > Arthropoda > Branchiopoda > Anostraca > Artemiidae > Artemia > Artemia sp. Kazakhstan ARC1039. The sequence goes on along the minus strand of JAQQPU010014204.1, from coordinate 3,565 downwards.
TAGTCTATTTAACATGGTTTCTCGTGTTGCCATTTGTTTCTCGGATACAGGACTTTCTCTTAATACAGTTTTATGTGAATTTCTTTCTTTTAACAAAAGTTCTGGTACTCCCCTTTGTTGTAGTGACCTAGTCTTCCAAGCTTGCGTCAGCGCACAGTCTCACATATCAACAAGAAAATATAATTAGGATATGCTAAGATTGTTGCCAATAGAGGTAAACATAATAAACTTGCGTTGGCCAAGCTCTACTGAACTTTTTGTGACCATTCAATTCTTTTTGCTTCTTGAATTTTTCCCCTTCTTAAGAAAAAAGAATCCGAATTAATTGTTTTAGATTTTGTTAATTTTTGTTGTTTCTTGCCCTTTGCGCCAAAAACCGGGTTCTTACTGAAAAATTTCTTGTTCCTGATATTACAGTAAAATTGGAAGTACTACACAGAAAGCTATCAGATACCGCTTGTTTCCGCGTTTCTCCGCACCATCGCCTTATCAGTTTTTTTTTCAGTCGTAAGTTGTTTTTTTTTCTTCTTTTTTTTACCTCACTTTTTTTTACTATTGTAAAGAGTGGGTAAAAAAAAAGATAAATAATAATAATAATAATATACTCTAGTTTTTGTGACCATTTTATAATTTTTATGGCTGTGTTACTAGTATACATGATTAATGGGATCTCTTACCGGTACGTTAAATTTCTGTTGTATTTTGCCTAAATTTTCGGTAGTAGTAATATTTCGATATATTCAGTAACAGATATTATTCAAATATTATGTTCTATATTATTAAATAACGCTCCTTTAAGTCTTGCCCCGTGTCACCGTCTTATCCACCTTTTTTCTTATATAGTTTTATTTCTTGTGTTGCTGTGTCTTGAATGTTTTTTGTTTCCTTTATTTACTCTGCTCTTTAAACTTTTGAAATTTTCATATATGCTGTGTATTTTCGTTGTTCATTTGTTTTTTGTTTTTTTTTGGTATACTCCACAGGTGTCATCTTTGTATGATGTAGGTTAAAAATAAATTATTATTATTTTTGAAATTTTCTGAAAATGTTTCTTATTTAAATTGTTGTTGAAAATGTTTCTGATTTAAAGAAGACGTTACCTGCCTGCCTTTCTGCTTAAAAGTTGGCAAAGGGGAGTAAGTGCAGCTTGGACTTGGCTCTTTTTTCCCTGAACATAGGATTGGCACATTGTTGCAACGAAGGACCTGCTAGTTTTGAACTGAATTAGGACTTAGCTGGATTTGCACCAAATCAGGACTTGACTTATTTAGACAGAGATTTATTATCTGTTTTTTCCACGACTGTGAAGTTGTCAACCCATAGGAAAAAGTAGAAATGCCTTGGTTCAAAAGTTGATTTTCTTGCCGCGTGCTAACCTTCCCACTGTAATCTCCCTATAAAAAAGGGAGCAAAGGGTAAGCTTCAGTTTCTTTAACGATGGGAAAACTGTTGAAGGTTATGAGGTATATGTTATACCATTCTTTGGACTCAGTCCCAAATGCGGAAGTTTAAATGAAAAGTAGAAATAAATACACTTCGCTTTGGCTCTCATACTGGTGTGTCGTGACCAAGGACAAGTGGAAACTATTCATTTTGAACCCAGTCAAAAATTATACGCAGTTGACCAAAATTAATTTCATATTCATCAATTCGGCCTGAGACCCACACTTTCCGTAAAACCCCTCAGAAGTTAGAATCTTACCGCTTCTTCGATGTAAACCAAATCGGTGACATAAAAATAAGAAAGAAAGAAGAACACTGGAAAAAAAAATATTGCTCCTACAACATAATTATCTATGAGGGTAATTCTGCCCTTAGGATCCGTCATTAACAGCAAGATAATTGATCGTGAACAAACTTTAATTGCTCAAACTTTAAAACACTGGATTATCCATTCTCGGCTGTTCTATGGATATTTTGACCGTTTTAACTGTTTTTTCTTGATGCTGGTCAGTCATAAAAGGGCTTGCTCTCAGTCAAGTGCATCTATACAGCGGGTAGCAATGACCCTGTCTTTGATCCTCCTGTGCTTGCAGATAAGTTTAGAACACCCAAGAACAGTCGCTTGTCATCTGTCATTGCGGTGGTCGCCCAAGTCTCCTCCCACTCGTGTTGGAGCGAGTCATTGAGATTTGCAAGGTCTGTTATGTTGCTACGTCGTCGGTTGTTTTTGGGGCGTTCTCTTTTTCTGGTACCACTGGAGGACGATCTTTTATAATCTAGCTTTATGAATTAGAATCACGTGCCCGTGGCATCTCCATTTTTGATATTTGATTAGTCGGATTATCAGTGGTTGATCGAAGCAGTTATTTCTTTCCTTTTTTTAAAAAAAGGAATATATATATTTCTTATTCTGTTTTTCTCTCTTACAATCAGTGTTTTTTTACCATTAATTTTTTGTAAATGCTTTCGCCGTTTTGTCAATTTACAGTTTTAAGTGATATAACAGAGAGAGGAATAAATCTTAAAAAAAAGATTTTTCAACTATTAATTTTTTTTTTCTTCAAATTCTTCTTTTGTCATTTTATAGTCTTAAGAGATATAACAGAGAGAGGAAGAGATCTTAACAAAGTTTTGCATCAGTATACAACTCTAGTGAAACCTGCCTTTGAAGAATTCTGCCTGCCAGTAAGTACCTATTTGTTGTACCTTCGATAATTGTAGGGTTTCGCTCCAATTCCAAAATAATAACAAAAGCAGCAAATTACTCACTTCTTTATATAAGAATGACTTTATTACATGCAGTTGTATAAACACCTTTAATTTCATCCAAGTTTCATTGGTTCCTAGCTAAATACTGAAGAAATCTAACTTAAGAATACTTAAGAATTCTCTTCCTCAACTTAAGAATTCAACTTCATAACTTAAAATTTAATCTCCTATTCAACTTTCCAAGAATTTTCATCCTCAAATTTCCTCAAAATACTTAAGAATTGAGAGAGAGAGAGAGTGCAGAATTCTCGTTGGTTTCTGGTTACTTAATTATTGGTCTCATTGTTTACTTAAGAATTGCCAAATTTTTCAATGTAATCTGCCCCCTTTTTTACAGGAATGGCAGAGAGCTTTTGTACAAATTTTTGAAAACCTAGCCACGTTGAAAACGAATTAAAAAAAAAAATTTAACCGGCTAAATAAGACTAAATTTTAAATCTTTTATTCTAACAATAAACCGCTAACCATTGTTAGGTTAATAGTATAAGATAAGAATTTAGTTGTTTTAGTAGCTACTTCTGACTGGGAACTAAATGTTATAATTGCCATATCTCTTTAACGTCAGAATTAACGAGATACCGCCATTTGATGGTGACTATCCTCCTTTTCCATCTTAAAAGAGGCAATGCTACACGATAATATTGACAGCTTTCTGGCTCCGCCAAGTAGCAGAGTGTTAAAGCGGTAGCAGAAATTATTTGTCAAGCTCGAAGAACAAAAAATATCTTTAAATATTACACCCCCCCCCCCCCCCAAAAAAAAATAAAAAAAAATAAAAAAGGTCCATTATTTTGAGGAGAAACAATAACCATAATAGAATTCAATTCCTAAAAACCATAACAAGCTATCCCCT
>JAQQPU010014203.1:11067-23079 GCA_029168905.1 Artemia sp. Kazakhstan ARC1039 | reverse complement strand
CTATTTTTTATACTTTTTTGAAGTTTATTTTTTTAACAAGATAATTTTATTTCAACTTTTTTGACATGTCTTAGAATGACATAAAACAAACTTAAAGCATAAAAAATTCAAATTTCAGCTAGATTTCTTAACATTTGTAGATGTGTGTTGTCTGGTTTTATTAATAATATTTGATTTTCTAATAAAGTAAGGTTTTAATTTTCAGAAATAAGAACATCCATGTTTAAAATACATCTGATTTTATCAGTAATATTTGATTTCTTTGAATAATTGGGTACTTTTTTGCATTTTTTTAAAATAAAGTTGGGTTTTAGTTTTCAGAAATATGAACCTCACAGTTTAAAATACATCTGATTTTATTAATAGTTGTTAGGTCCAAGGTGCAAAATACAGCATTTGATTGTATTAAACTGAAGGAGCCAGTCTTGAGTCCAATTCTGTAGCCTGTCTATGTCATGTTGGATGGTCTGTGGATTTGCAATGCTGAACAGTTTGGCATCATCAGAGAACAAATGCATACTATTATCTACGTGATTGAAAATGTCATTGATGTACATCAAGAAAAGGGTTGGGCCTAGTAAAGTTCCCTGTGGTACCCCACTCATTACCATGGCCTCATGGGAGTAGATTGGCTGGCCACCTAGCCAATCTACTCCCATGTTTTAAAGTAGTTTGCAAAATTCTACAGTAGGCTATTTTTTTCTGTAGAGGTCAATTACTAGGCCTAAATCTATACCAAAAATTTCAAATATAATCTACAGATGAAGAAATTAGGCTAGCTAAGTAGGTCTATACTTCAAAATTAACATAGTCTAGTAAAAAAGACATATCAAGGGATGTGTTTGTCACCTATATCTTAGTATTAGTAGGCTATTAATGGAATTAAATCCTTATTTGGTACTAATGCATAATTGTGGTTCTTGAAAAAAAACATATTAAAAAAACAATCCTTACTTCATAATACGCTAACCAAAAAATTGTAGGCCTAGGCTAGTCAATACATTTTGAAGTGACCCACTATAAAATAAAACGCTTGCCCCCCCCCTAATTAGTGTGCAAATGGGCCTGTACTGCCTAAATTATACATTTTACCATGTATAACTCTTGTTTCAACTTCATATCCATAAATTAAGTCAATTCCAACAATATCAAGTTATCAAAACCTATAAGCAGGGTAATATATAATTTGGGCTGTACATATGAATTAAGAATTGTAAATATTTTGCAGTTCATATTATTGACTTACAAATGAAGTAAACATACCACTTGATGGCTATTTTATGCTCTTTTCAAAGATAATAATCATTTTTTTTGCAAATGAATTTTACCCCCACCCCTGTAGCCTATATACCAATTCAGGTATATATTTGCACATTAAAGCAGGTTGGGGTAAATTTTATTTCTGATGCAAATGAGAGGTAGGCCTAAGTTTAAACTTTACCTCATCCCCCTAATGTGTAAATATATACCCTGAATTGTTATATAGCCTATAGGGGTCTGAGTAAAATACATTTGTGACAAAAATGATTATTATATTTGTAAAGAGCATAAAAAAAGGCGGTAAAATTCTACTTTAGTTACTTTTACCTATCTTGGAAAGGGGTGAGGCTAGAAAAATGAAACTTTCAGGGATGGGTCTACAGGCTAAAGTATGTCCTGGGAAGGTATTTTGAAGTACATATCTCCTCTCCTTCTCCCTCTAGAGGATCCTGAAATTTGCCTACATGATAGGTCTATACCTATTGAAATTTTGACATAACAACATTTTACCTTAATTTTCAGTTGTAAGATTCTTTTTCTCTAGCTTTAGTCCTGGAAATGCAATTCCTGTTATTTGAGTAGCATTTTAAGCCATATCAATGTTAATTTTCAAAATTTAGGATATGTATTTGCATATCTTTAAAACTCTATAAACGAGGATTGAGCAAAGTTTTGAAGCTGAAAACAATTTTGTTGGACTTCATTTTAAGCAGAAGATCTATATTACAAGGTTTCACTTTTATAACACACCAATTTTTAAAGGTCATCAAAGGTCAGGACCCACTAGAGGGAGAAGGAGTGGAGGTAGGTACTTCAAAATACCTTCCCGGGACATACTTTAGCCTGTAGATCTATCCCTGAAAGTTTCATTTTTTTAACCAAACTCCTTTCCAAGATAGCCAAAAGTAGCTAAAGTAGAATTTTACCAAAAAGGCATTGAGTGGTATTCTCACTTTATTTGTAAGTCAATAAAATGAACTGCAAAATATTTACCATAAGAATTGCTTTCTCAACATGCTTCCTTCTCAAGAGCCCTGATTGTGCATTTATAACTATCATTTTGTTATTTTGAAGCATCCTAGTTTCTAAATATTAAAAAAAAGTCCTGGTAGTGCTTGCCTCAACCCATGAGAAAATTTCCCTTTTGTGACACACTAAATCATACTTTGAGATGGTCCAAAGTAGTCTTGGCTTTGAAGTAATAATGACATGACATGCCAACCAATACAGCATCGACAGCAAGAGCAATTATTTCTGTCAAATATGGAGAAATATACTCCATATTCAAAAACTGCACACGCTTCTCAAATTCAAATACTGCACAAAGTTTTTGGTTCTAGACAACGTTTTGGAATGAAGTTCTTGCAGTTCTTAATACTTAATTCTCGACCATTCCCAGAGTCGACTGGAGGTTAGTATTAAAAACTAAATCCATCGTATGTACGTAATTGGGCTTCGACCAAAGCTGAACTGTATTAGGATATTATTTTGACAATTCTTTCCAAGATTAAGGTTCTGTTTGTCTTACTGATCAAGTATTTACCGTTTTTACCTGCTATTTACCAAGTATTTACCTGCTGCCCCTATTCCTTTACCTGATTAGTATTCATTCTAGGATGACAAATTATCTCTACCATACCCCCAACTTGAACAGAAATATACTGAAAAGCTTGACCAATTTATGGATGCATTCCTTGACCACGAATGTGTACTATATACAAATCTTTGCATATACTACACATTATATCACACATATACACATCATATCCCAGGGATAGGAAGCATAAAATTAGGTGATATAGAATTTGTTTACTCAGGCAGGAAGGATGGGGTACATAGACAGGGAGTAGGGTTCATGATGAATAAGGAAGCTGCTAAGTCTTGTTTAGGCTGGGAAGGTATTAATAATAGAATGCTAATTGCTCATTTTATGACTAGAAAGTTCAGGGTATCAGTTATAGTGGTATACGCCCCTGTAGAACCGACTGACGGAGATACTAGTAACCCAGATGAATTTTACTTACAGTTACAGGAGCAAATAAACAGGGTCCCAGGTAGAAATATGATGTTATTACTGGGAGATTTTAACGCCCAGGTTGGTAGAAATAGGGATAGATGGTATCCCAGCCTAGGTAAATTTGGTGTAGGAAAAGAAAACAGTAATAAATACAGACTTTTGAAATTTTGTAGGTGCAAAAATCTAGTTATAACCAATACGGTGTTTGGTCATAAAATGGCTCATAAGTTAACATGGTATTCACGTGATGGTAAGACAGCAAACCTTATTGATTATGTTATAGTAAACCAAAGATTGGCAGGATCAATACAAGATACTAGGCTATATAGGAGTGCTGTTATTGATGTTAAAAGTAAAGATCACCATCTAGTAGTGTCAAGGGTTAATTTAAAGCTGAAATATCGGAAGGGTAATTACCTCCCGGGAAGTTATGATGTTGGTAGACTCCAGGATGAGAATTTGAGAGAAACTTTCTAGGAACAGTTGAATACTAAACCTGAGAGTTTAAAATTTGATAATGTGGAAGATGGTTGGAATAATTTTAGAAAAATAATTTGTGAAGTTGCTGAAGGTGTATTAGGTAAGATAGCTAGAACTGGAGCTAAGAATATTAGTGAAAAAGCTTTATGTTTAATAAAAAGGAGAAAGGACTTGTACAAGAATAATCTGAGTGATACATCGTATGAAAACAAAAGAAATGTAAAGAAAGTGGAGAAAGCATTAAAATATGAACTAAGGAGGTGTGAAGTGGAGGCCATGGATAAAATTGCCGAGGATCTGGAAGATGCAGCTAGACGGCATAATAGTAAAATATTGTACTGGCACGTTAACAAATTGAGAGGGAGTAGTCAATCCGGACTTGACCCAGTCAAAGATAGGAATGGGGTCGCAATTAGCGATAAGGAAAAAACTAAAGAGAGATGGGCCGAACATTTTGACAATTTGCTTAACCGAGATAGAGTTGCAGGAAAAAATATAGAGGAAAATGAAAAAGTTTGGGATACCTTGGACGTGAAGGAAGATTTGTTTTGTGAGGAGGAATTAGCAACAGTACTAAAAGGATTAAAAAATAATAAGGCTCCAGCTGCTGATAGGGTGGTAAACGAGTTTCTTAAATATGGTGGCTCTGAGGATAGAAATAAGCTACTGAAGATTATGAATATGATTTTTGAAAAAGGGGAAGTACCTAACGATTTTAGGAAAACCTTAATTAAGCCACTTTATGAGAAAGGTGATAAAAGTGAGTGTGGTAATTATCGAGGCATTAGTCTGGTCTCTGTAGGTAGTAAATTACTTAGTAATATGATACTTTTTAGACTGAGAGATGCAGCAGACAAAGTTTTAAGAGAAGAGCAGTGCGGTCTTAGAAAAGGTAGAGGATGTGTCAACCAAATTTTCACTCTTAGGCTAATAATTGAGAAGTACCTGAGTTTTCAAACACCTTTGGTCCTCAGTTTTATAGATTATGAGCAAGCGTTCGATTCTGTTGATAGAAGAGCTTTAGTAAAGGTTTTATTCTTGTATGGTATACCAGACAAATACATTAAAGTTTTTAGCGCTATGTACGAGAATAACACTGCTGCGGTTAAAGTAGGAAATGAGGTTAGCAGCTGGTTTTGTATTAAATCAGGACTTAATCAGGGTTGTGTTCTATCCCCCTTTTTATGGATTATTTTGATGAACTTTGTTTTAAGGAGCACAGGAAAGGCAATGGGAGACCATGGAATCAAATAGGGAGGAAAAAGTCTCCTGGACTTGGATTATGCTGATGATTTAAGCATCCTAGATAAAAGTGTGAGCAAAATGAATGAAGTTTTAGAGGTTTTGTGAGTTCAGGGTGCTAGAATTGGTTTGAAAATTAATGTTAGGAAGACTAAGTCACTAAGGCTGGGAATAAGTGAAGATAAAAAGGTGACGTTGGGTAATGAAAAGATCAATCAGGTGGGCAGCTTCACTTACCTTGGTAGTATTATTAGTAAAGATGGTGGGAGCAGTGAAGATGTTAAATATAGAATAGCCAAGGCTCAAGGTGTTTTTTCACAGTTAAAAAAAAAGTCTGGAAGAATAGGAAGATAAATCCGCAAACCAAGATTAGAATATTAGAAGCTACAGTGATGACAGTGGTCAAATATGGCTCTGAAGCATGGACGCTCCAAAAAGCAGATGAAGATTTGCTAGATGTTTTCCAGAGAAATTGCTTAAGGATTGTTCTGGGTACCCGGCTGACTGACCGTATTTCAAACAATAGGCTATACGAAAAATGTGGTTCAATAGCGCTCTCTAGGGCTATAATGAAAGAAAGGTTGAGGTGGCTAGGGCACGTTGTGCGGATGAAGGATGACAGATTGCCGAAGATTGTTCTTTTAGGCCAACCATCTAGGGCTAAACGGAAAACAGGTCGTCCCCGTCTGGGGTGGGAGGATGCCATAAAGAAAAATTTAAAGGAAATGGGAACTTCGTGGGCGGGTGTAAAAAGGGAGGCTTTGATTAGATTGGGGTGGAGGAGGAGCGTGCGTAGCTGTGTTGGCCTCAGGTGGCTTGGTGCCGTGGTGAGTTGTTAGTAGTAGTATGCAAATCTTTTGCTGATACCATTAGCAGGCTTAGACCATAGTGGTCCCGAGGCATAAAAGGAATTCACGCTCTGTACATCAATTTTGGTGGTCCTTTGCTTCTAGAACATATTATGTTACTACTGTAGATAATTTTTACACAAGATTTGGTTCCGTCAATATTCTTTGTGTGAGATTTTTGTCTTATTCCAAAAAAAAAGAAAAACCTCTTGCCAATGCACATTTCTCAGACCCATAACTGTAACAACCACTTCATGCAAGCCTTATGAACTATTGTTCATAAAAGAGCTCAAAGAAAAATGTTTCACGCCTCCCCATCAATTTGAATTTGAACATGGCATTGAGTGTGTAAACGCCTTTGTGGTTGCTGCTAATGCTCTGCTTGATATTTCTTTTACAGACAACAGCATTGGCGAATCATGTTTGCTCCGCCTTTGACTCCCTGATACTCCCCTCATGCCCTTAAGCGCTATTAAGAAAAAGAGCTAATCCAGCTATCATCAGATCCCAAAGAGACATGTGTGCTAAGCTGAGAGCCCGATTTAAAATCCCTCTTAAGATAGACGAAACGGCAAGGCCACTGGATAGGACTATATCAGTTAAGAAAGGAGCAAGGCAATGTGCTATTGGCTTAAATTCTTATTTCAATAATTACTCCCTCAAAGCTCAAGATCAGTGTCAGATGTTTTGCGTTCTTTCTGGCCTCATTATCTCCTTTGTCACTTATGCTGATAACATTATCTAACTTTAAACAAACATAAGGCTAACTTTAGACAAAATCTCTTAAGCATTCCAAACAGTGCAAACAGAATGTTTAAAACCTGGTCTTGAACTCAACTCTGAAAAATCTAATATAGATCTTTGTAAGTAGAAAAGCCAACTTCCTGATGAAATTGTACTTGGAAATTCCAAGATCTGTCCGTCTCACCAAATCATTTATTTTTGCATTTCCATTGGAAATTCAGTTCTTCAAAATCATCATCTCTATGAGAACAGTTAATAACCGAAGGATTCCAAACCACGCTCGAAAACAATTCCTTCTACACTAGCTACATTTATGAATTATCAAAGCTCTTTTTCTTCTCCTCTTTTGTTAAAAATACTTGTGTTCTTGTTTGTGTTTGTGTTTATTGAATTGTCTTCCGTCCTAGAAAGTCTTGTGTTCTTTTTTTCTTTTTTTTCGTTGTGCTTCGTCATTTTTGTTAAATGAAGACGGGTTTCCAAAAAATAATAGTAATAATAATTGGTTTAAAAAGAAGGCCAACACCGTAATTTACACAGGATTTGTATATAAGTAAACTTGTTTATGATAAGTGAATTGTTTTTAATTGATTTGTCATCAACCATGCTGCGTACATAAAATCTGTAACAAAATTCTTACGATTTCAAATTCCCCGCAGTTACACCTAACAAAGAGCGAAGTGGCTTCTGCACATTATTTGTTTCTCCATTCACTGGAACGAAGTGACTTCACATAGAATAGGTGGTTATAAAATCTTAAGAATGGGCTCATTTGATCGAAATAATGTAAAAGGCCTAAGTGCAATTAGGTTAACTTTGACCAACCCTTAAATCGTGGAGAGTTTGTAAGAGCATCGTCATCTCAGAGCAAAATTGTCCCACTGGAGAAAAAAGGTTTTCGAGATAATCGAGTTTAAAGATTTAAAGGCGTGTGGAGGTGAAACTATAGGCCATACTGGGAAAAAAGTGAATCTGTATCAAGATGAGCTCCATCGATAAAAATTATAGCCGCTGCATTTGGATTTGTCATTCACGTAAAAAAATCCAAAATTTCATGGGACAATTTTACTCACAAATTATTTTCATTGTTTTAAATACAGTAGAACGAAATGACTGAACGAAAAATTCATTTCTGATGTCTTCTACTTCAGCTAAAAAATCATAAAAAATAAAGGGAGGCCAGCAAGACACTAGTGCCTAGACAGTAAGTCTTACTGTTTGTCGCTGCCTTCCAACGGGCTTTATTGGCTTCCCTGAAGCGTCATCAGACGAAAACTCACTGTCGGATTTGGAATTCTCAACCTGCTACTGTGGTTGCTGAAGTCGGTCCTGGGCGCTGATTAGGCCACTCAGGAACTGACGATCCGCTTCTGGCTTATAGTTTAGCATTGAGTTCAAGTTGGATATTTTTTCTTTCGTAAGAACAGGCGGATTCGCCTCTTGCTGCTGAGGAACCACGAGTCGTTCCGTGACTACAACCTCCTCACCAGTCACTTTCGGGTGTCTTGCGGTAAGTCCTTGGGCGATCTTCACCTCCATGATTTCTGTGTCAGATGTTAAATCAGTCTTGTAAAGAACCTGTTTACTTAGTCCTTGTCTGAACACAAGACATTTAACTTTGGTGTACGGGATAAGGCTGAACTTGTGCAACTTTACGTATGAATTGTAGTAAACTAACTTTATGAGCTGTATAACAACGAAATGCTGGTTAAGCTAGGCCATTTTCAAGTGCCTTACCAAGGTCAAGGAAGAATCAATTTTTATTCGCCTCAGATGTCGTTCAATTTGGCTGCCGAGATGATCTACCTCCGGAACCAGGCTGTGACCTGCCTCTGAGTACTTTATGGTAATTTTCTGGATTCAAGGATGCTGTCGAAGAAAGTGTTGCATTACAAAGCTCATGATACTATTCCTATTCTGACTGACACAGGAGTCACTCCAGGTAATTAACTCCTCATATTCTGAACGATCAACAGCATTCTTGTCAAGAATCATAAAGACTACATTTTTCATTTCATTTCCTGGTCTTTTAAGCACAGATTCATCCCAAATGACACAATAAACGTCTTTTGTTTTGGACAGAATCTCAGTCATCTGGAAGGTATTTAGTTTTCTCCTGTAAAAATGACATGACACATCACCCCTGGACAAAGCAAACACATTTTCAAAAAGCAAAGCAAATAAATGGGATGTCATTTACCCTATCCTTTTTCTTTTTTTCGCTACAGTTGGCAAAAAGCTTTTTGTGTCCCAATACTTGGCCATCCTTTCAACTGGAAGCTCAGTTTTGTTCATTTCTACAGCTACACGATGTTCCTCACAGAGATCACAGCGGTTGCCTCTTGGGACAAAAAATCCTATATTGAATTCAGATAAAAATATCTGCTGGATACATGAGCTCAGGGAGTGGCTGTTCTTTTTTATCTGAGTAGAAGGCTCTGTATATGTTGTGCATAGCTGTCACGTTGAGGTGTGATTCCAAATATTCTCATTTAGTCTTAGAACTACAATAATGTGAAGGAATTTTTGAAAAAGCGTTGGTATGCTCTTTCACTAGATAAATCCTTCTTCTGGGCTGTTTTTTTTTTATGCTATTCGTGGTTCGCTCCTTTCAGCTGGTACGTCTGAATGAGGGTCTTTGACTTTTTGAGCATAGTACACTTTCTGTTGTGAAATGTCGTATGCACAAAGAAAAAATCTCGGTACACTCTTGTGTTTTCCTCTGTCATTTAGAAAATATTGGAAGCAATGTTTTCTACTAGTATCAGTATTTTCATTCTTCTTTTTCCCTTTTTTTGTAATGCTCTTCAAAATTAGCATCAGTTTCTCTCGGGCATATAACCTCTAGAAAATTCGTGTACCTTCTGTCGAAGAGTTATCATCAACATTCTTTTTGCAGAAAAATGACCCTTTAATTACATTTCCTAGTTTCTCTTACACTGTGATTCTTTCCATAAGCTTTTCCCTGAAACTTTTACCACTTTAGCAGCTGATTCCGCTTTGTAACCAACCCAGGCTGATTTCATTTTCAGTTTTTTTCTGACACTTCTTCTTCTGAATAGGTGCCAACAGGAAGTAGAAGCTTCTTGAAAACTTTTTTCAACTGAGTCAATTGTTTCTGAAACTACCAGTGCCCGAGCATTGACACTGTCAGGGGCATTCTCCCCACCAATTTCAACAGAATATACTGTGTCATTTTGATCAGCACTTGTAGACATAAGAAACACTTATGGAGACAAAAAAGTATTCAGCGGTTTTAGGATGCTTGTGAACACGTATCTCCTGAATATAGTTAAAAAAAAAAATTATCTCGATCTCTTCTGCACGCTATAAGTGTCGGTTTTTACTAAAAAAGCACTTATACTGACGCGAATAACATGCCAACTTCTTGTAACCGGAAAGTTGAATTTTCTGACGAATAGTCTCTTTCAAGTGCAAAAAAAGGAAAAAAAAACTCTCGTTTGTTGGAAAATAGTATGACAGAATTATTGTGAATAAGATATAAAAAAAAAAACTTAGGATCAAACTCTTTTGCAATATCTGATACAATTACAGCAACCTGTCAACTTCGATGTAACACTCTAATTTGCTAAATTTGTTAATTAATCTATGCCGTTTGCTTTGTTCTGCCCCAATAAGGGAGAAACAGTTCAGCTCGACAGCTTCGCATTTTAACCTGTTGAATACACAGCAGGCGAGATGAAAACTATATCCTTTTCCACAAAAATTTAACTTCGAATAAAGAATACTCTTTTCTTCTTTTGATCATAATAGTGATGAAAAAACAGCCCTGTAAGATAATTTTACTTATAGGTCAAAATGGCTCTCAGATTTTCAAAAAATTGTTACAGTATTGCAGTATTGGACAAAATTGCAGAGCTGTAGAGACAAAACTACGACACTTAGAACAACGCGACCTAGACCATTAGAATGGTCGTGAAAAATTATGATAGATAGCAGAATATCTCAGAAAAATTGTTTATGCTGTAAAAAAATTCCTTATGCTCTGAGGTTACGTCATGGTTAATTGACAGTAAAATTTGTGAAGCAGGCCACATATATCGAAAAGTGTATCTAGCAATACTGAAAAAACATTGGAATGTTTTCGTACACTGTTAATAATAAAATTGGATGCATATATAATGAATAAGTTATACTAATGCAAGCATGCAAAATTTATCTATGTATTCTTAGTATTTAAATTGAACTTTTTTGTTGTTTTTTTTTTTTTTTTTTTCAGCATACCGTTTAGTTTCTCCCACTGCAAAAACCAACAGGCCAAAGATGTATCCTTTTTTGTTATTTCAGAAAAAGTTTGTCATCTGAAATCAGAGCAATAAGGTGTCAACATCATTTTAGCTGGATGTACCCTTATTAGTAACAGATTTCGAGCCTACCTGCCCAATTTTGCCTGAACATGACGAACTGTGACATCTTGCAAGATGTTCCACTTAACTCATGGCAGCAAAAGTATTGCATGAATTTACAGCAGTTTTGAGTTCTTCTTCTAGTCTCAACTATAATTATTTGCTTAATTTAATTAACCTTGATTGATATCTGATTCTTCCTTAAAATAATTTTGGAAAAAAATTGCAATTAATTTAAATCATTGCCTAGAAAAACAATTTTTACAGATAAAACTGCATTTTCCAGCATTTTTTAAAAACAGAAACAGTGTATCAACAAGTCGTCAGATATAGGTTGTCTTCAGTTAGAATCTTTCTAGCCACAGTCTTATCTTTGCAATCGATACTTATTAAAAAGTGCTATGTTTGTGTTATAATTTGACAAAATAGTGTTTTATTTTGACAAGATGATGAATGGACTAGTCCCCCACTGACAATAATCTGGAACAATAACAAGTCTTAACCAAAAGGATATTTAATAAAATATATACAAGAGCTATAATAATAAAATACTATTTTAGTTAAGGCACGAATAAGATAGTCAAAGCAAACATCAAAGATAAATCAAACGCTGAAATCAAACCAAAACATGAAACAAGCTTTCTCTGGGCTCAGTGCTTTATTTAAGTTGAACATTCCCGAAGCATATTTGTGTCAAGTGATACCTGTGTAATCAAATGAACTGTATAATGAATTAATTTTATGAAATAGTCAATTTTAGGGACATATAAACAGGTAAAATCATTTTCATGGGGACAGGTCATTTTATAGCGGATATATTGCTGTAATTGAAATGCTTTTCTTTCAGGAAATATGCTGCTAAGGAAAAAAAACCAGACTGGATACTGAAAGAACTACATTGTGTAGATATGTCAGCTGCTTTATCACATAATGTTATTAAATAAAATTACAAGTTATCAGAACTCTTAAGTGCCATTCTTTCTATAGACTGTCAGTGGACTTCTTAGAACAAATGAAGTAGCAAGTGAAAAAATATTGGACTCTATTATACACAATG
>JAQQPU010014203.1:0-10667 GCA_029168905.1 Artemia sp. Kazakhstan ARC1039 | reverse complement strand
ATGAGCGAAAAGATTAGAGGGTAACTAGCCTTCTCCCTCGCCATTTCTCCTCAAAGAGATCTGACCAATTTTTAAGATAGCCATGTAGTTCAACATAGTTGAAAGCTCCAATAACTGTTCGTTTGTTAGTGATATGAGCCTCCATAGTCCCTGGTGAAGGGGATGCACTCTTCTCAATTTGACCATAATATTCACATATAGGGAAATGTGGGAAATCACCTAATTGGAAATGTACAAAAAATTTTCGGGGGAATTCCCTGCTGGGAAGAGGGAGGGAGGATTTTCTACGGGAAAAATTTTCCTTATGGATAAGAGTTTTCGAGGAAATTTTCCAGGAGAAATGTTACGCCGGGGTGGGGGTGAGGATTCCCTGGTATGATTTGAAAAACAGCCAAAAATTAAATAAAAAAGCAGGTTTTTTCAGCCAAAAGTAAGGAGCAACATTAAAACTTCAAACGAACAGAAATTATTCTGTAAATTAGAGGGAGGGGACTGCCCTTCCCTCAACTAAGGCTCTTTAGGCTAGAGCTTGAATTTTGTCCCGATTCTTTAGAAAAGACTATTCAAACAAAAGGGCTATTAATTTTGTATCGGAAGTATTTTTATAAAGCCTTAAGACTTTAGCGTAAAGAGCAAGGGTTGAGGGAAGAGCAGTCCCTGTTATATACGGAATAATTTCTGTTCACTTTAAGTTTCTGTCCTGCTTCTTACTTTCAGTCGAACAAACTTTTTTTTCGAATCACCAAACAAGTTCTCTTTGTAGTCTTGCTGAATTCAAGAAGTAAACTGAACATGATTGAGCAAAAGCTTCGATTTGGTAGACTTCTCATTTTTAAATTTTTTTTTTAATTCAGGGGGTGGGTGGTAGTTGCTAAAACAATTTTTTTCGTTTTGATTTACAAAGAAACAGCGATAAAATATGCGAGACAGTTGAGTTATAGATTTTGTAAATCCAAGATGTTAACTGTGTGTACTTGAGTTTTAGCTGAGGCACCATAAACGGGAAATTTATTAAATTGAAAATTAAGTAAATATACTATTAAGAATTAAAAAAGGAACAGCTAACTTGAAAATAAAAAGACAATATAAGATGTCAGCCCCAAAGTTTAGCCATTGCCGCGTGAAAAGGAACCGAAGTCGGAGTTTGTTTAAGCAATGTTGAGACCAGGCCTGGATTTACAAAAGACCCACTAGGCCGGTGCCTAGGGGCGTATAGAATTATCACTGAGCGACATCTGTCTTAAAAAAAAACTGGACAAAAAACTGGACTGAAGTGATTTATAGTCAAAGTGCCAGCTGCACTCCGCCGCCGTGCAGACTATTCACAGAACAGTGATTTTAAAACAGCACAGGAATTCCGTTGCCACTTAAATAAACTGTCCGACATAAACTGTCGGATTTATTTCAAGAATGGCAGCTGAGAGTTCGGTATCAGCTCTCTCTTTCATTACTTTCAGTTCATCAGTTACGTCCTTTTCAGATCTTTCAGTATCCCCGAATTTCCGGGGATGTCCCTGAAAAATCTCGCAGAAACGGAGGGGCAGAAACGCTTGGACATAGGATTGTCAAAACTTTAAATCCGGTCCTGGTTGAGACTCTGAAAAATGTTTTGAAATTAGTCTGGAGCTTGGGTGAGGGTCATTTAATCCTATTTGTAGATTGAGTCTTACAATGTTACGGGCTAAATTCATGCTGAAGAAAAATGACAATGAGAGTAATTGCAGATTTAAATTCAATAGTAAAACTGTCTCTTATCGTGTGAAAACAGAGACGGAAAAAATATAGAAGTGTTTATCCTATTCTGACGGAGCTTTTGAAATATGAATAGCATTCTAAGAAAGCGCAAAGATGATTGATAGACAGTGTATGACAAGAATTTAAAAGTAGGGGGAAAACATGTATATGAAGAAGGTGGTAAGCAGCATTGACTTTTCAGATTAAGCAACCGTTCTTACAGGATAGAAGATTATTTTTCAAATATGCTGGATCTTAACATAAATTGATGTTAAGATGAATTGATGAAAGTCATGATTCTACCTATGGCAATTTTTTGGGTGTTATTTGATATGTTTAAGGCAATTATATTTACACACCAAAGCCCTGAACTGAGCACGTGGAGCAAACGGGATAATCTATCAACATTTTTTTGATTTGCTTTTAAGGGCATCCTGCTGAGTTTTACTTTATCAAAAGGTGTGATGTCAATTTATCTCCCCCCGTAAAACACTTGAGGAACAGAGTATTCCACATGGCTCCATCATATATTAGAAATTGCCGTCATCGCATTTTTGAATTCGAAGAAGCTTCGTTCGAAAAATATTTGGGGGTTAATAGCAGTCATGGTTTGATCACAATCGAGCTGTGGATGTGCCTTGGAAAGTAACAGTACAGCTGCGTAAGGTAACATATGGGCTTTTCTACAAAAATGGATAGTATCCATACTTCGTCCCCCCCCTCATCGTTTAAAGGGCAGCATTTAAGACAGGATCAAATTTTTCTTTCAGTAGCGGTCGGGTAAATACTGTAAAATAACCGATTGAAAAACTTTAATTCTGCTAAAATACCCAAAGTTCCCTCGTTTTCCTTATTTTGCTCTCTTATAAAGTTTATGCTATATATAACTCAGCATCTTTTAGATTACTACAGATGATCAGGATTAACATTTCATGAAATTAAAAAAAAAAGCTTTCAGTGATTTTGCAACCGGGCGCATGAGTAGCTGTATAAGTTATCTGATCTTACTTATTTTTACTTTTGCACTTGTAGCTAAACTGACCGTTTTTCTTCCTTCTATAATTTTTTTTTCTTTTATATAATTAGACGAAAAATAAGTACTATGACTTTATATGTAGTTTTCTGTAAATAGCCGAGGAGAATTTGTTTTTACCGATTGATTGTGTCGAGGTCTTCTAAAGAAACAAGCAATACAAAAAACAATTGCAATAAGAATAACAGTAAATGAGCCAAGGAGAATATATACAGTACGTTTCTCTAGAGTATTTATGACGTTATGGATGTTCAGTTCCTTGCAATTGATCTCATCTAGTCCTGTTTTAGGACAGTGAATCTGTCCGTCACACCATAGCAAAGGGTTGATACAGCCATAGAACTCTGGGCAATAGAATTGGCAAGGCTGAACGGAAAAATTTTCTATTTTAGATCGATCATTGACACTATAAAAGCTGAGCTCAGGCTTTTTCTCTTGATGACTGTAACTTCTATCTATTCTTATTATATCAACAGCACAGGAGGTACCTCGTATCTCAACATACATAATTTGATAGAACACATCCTTTTTAAAAGTGTCAGAGTATATTTCAACTGTTTCGTTTGCGTTTTTATTCGGGCAAATAACCGACAATAGTTCACGAGAAGAATAAATGAACACACGATCTTCACTTGGACAGAAATCTTTATTATGCATTTCACTACCGGCAACCCTGATGTAATTTGAATACCTGAGAGTAATAGGTATGATCATATCCTGACTACAGGAGGGGGATTTTATGCCAGAATTACAATCACGAAAGCTAATTATACCAAAATGACTAAGGGAAGGTAGCATATACTTGCGTTTGATGTTATCAGTATACGAATAAGACATACGAAAGTTAAATTCCCGTGGCCCATTATTTCTCCCCATACCTCTAACTTCGTATCTTACAACAATATGGCTTGATATGGATTTGAATAAAAAGATTTCAACTGAAGAACAAATGCAATGTCTTCTGAACATAACAACATTGTCAAATATTTCATAAATATAGATCGCCGCATAGTTTGATGCTTTAAAAACACAAATCCAGCGCCCAGAAACGTCTAGGAAGTTTTCACAACTAAACACATTCGCTGTAAAATTTTCAAAGAATAGAGTTAGGATCCTGTCTTGCGCTGGCTTAAACCTGTAATGACAAGTAAGAGAAGTTTTACCGCCTAAACCGTAGAAAAGATAAGCGCTGGGCGAACCTAATGTTCCGTAGCTGCGCACTTTTAGGGTAAAATCACACTTACCAAATTCACTTAATTTTGATGAGTCGCTGAAGTAAGAGTCAAGTTCCATAAATTCAAGGGTTCTGTTTATAATAACTAATTCACTTGCTGTGTTTAATACAGCATATTTAGAACTAAGGATTTCATTTGACGTAATGTATTCCATATTACTGCTGATAAATTCATAGTGCAGTGTATACCGAACATTCTGCTGATTATAATTATTTCCAAATAATATTTTCAGGGTTGCAATTGAAGTTGTTGTAATAAAGGTGTTCTGCAAAGCACATAGTTTCAGAGAGTTGGCTATTTCCATTTTATTTCCCTCTCTTTTAATTGGTGGTGGTAAAGTACTATGACAGGACTTGGAACTCCGCATTTCTGTGCAGTTATTCTGTCTTGTTTTGCTTGTTTCGCTCAACTTATATGAACAATTTTGTAACAATTTATTTGAAGTATGTTCACATAGAGGAGGATGAGCCTTGTAACTAAAGTTGGCGATGAGACGTGAATCGTCACCCAAACCATCAAAAATCTGGATTGTAACTTTACTTCTTTTCTGAGTAGAAGGTTCCCAATCAAACAAAGGATTAAAGCGAGAAAAATAGAATAAGATTCTTTCGCCGAGAAATCCTTCAAAAGCAAAGGACACTTGAGTAATCTCTCTGGACTGGAAATCTGGATTTTCTAAAATCCCAAACTTAGATACGCTACTACTTCTGACACGTACTTTAATGGCATCTTTTTCGTTTGTAGTTTCCGGAATTGAGGTGAGAAAATGACTTTTACGAATTTTCAGAGGAATTACAAATCCATTCTGGTATAGTCTAGTCGGTAAGGGGCTGTCGTTCTTTGCGCTGTGATATACTACAACCATATCTTCTACCAAAAATGATGCTTTCTGTAAGTAGTTACTTTCGCATAATAATAGTAAAGTTGAGCTTTCATTGAACATATCTTTTCTTATTTCTATCCAATCAATGTCCCTAGAAAGAAAGACAACTAGTCACAGAGAAAAATTTAAGCCTGACAATAAGCGACAATCTTTTTTAGTGGGGAAAAATGTATGTACAGAGCTGAATTGTGTCATATTTTGTAACAATTTAAAAATTTGGGGAAAAAATTAATTATTTATTAACATCCCCCTCCCCTTCCAGAAATTGTTTTGAAGGCTTGCCCATCCGA
Organism: Artemia sp. Kazakhstan ARC1039; assembly: GCA_029168905.1. Classification (NCBI taxonomy): domain Eukaryota; kingdom Metazoa; phylum Arthropoda; class Branchiopoda; order Anostraca; family Artemiidae; genus Artemia; species Artemia sp. Kazakhstan ARC1039. The sequence continues at coordinate 5,492 of JAQQPU010014203.1, read as the reverse complement.
AAAATATTAAGCAGTCTCCAAGTTTTTTTTTCACACACGATATTTTTGTTAATTGAATGTAAATTGGCCCAATTGATTTACCCAATTTGATGTGTAAATCAAATACACATTCTTGAGCACAAGCGATCATAAATGCTGGAGTTCTGATGAAAATACTTTTGGTTATACTGGGTTTTGTTGATAAACAGATGTGTTCTCAGTTCTCACGATCAATAACGGGTTTACATCCATCAATTGTGGGTGCAATTGGAGAGCCAAAAAACATAATTGTTTATAGATTTATTTATTATTATTTTAGAACATTAAGTTGAGAGCATCAGCTGTAATAATAGTAAGAATGACGGTAGAAACTGTAAATGTAGACTAATTTCAAATGAGTCCAAAATGTCCCCAAAGAAGTTGCCGTTTATCAGGTGTGTTGATCAATTCAAAACTCTGACAAAACTCATTTAGGTGCGGTATATGACTAAGCTGCCAGTATGATGATTTAGCGCCAGTATAGTCAAATATCTTGCTAAAGAACAAAAAATCCAATATATATCGTAATTTTACAATTATACTACAGACCAAACTTGAAATAATGAGAAAATGTTAAGAAAAGATGCATCAACATTAATTCTTTCCAAACATTATCTACTAATGCTATATCTCGTATCTTCGCCATCATACAACTAGGAAAGCTCCTATTCCAAGCTGTATGCCCGAAACTGTATGTCTTAAATCTTCACTCTGATTGCTTAATCAGATGATAAAAATTATGCTTAGAAATAGAATAATTTTGCAAGGGATATATTATTGGTAATCTGGTATCCCAATGTTGAGTTGTAACTTGTATAGAAGAAATTGTAGCTACAGAACCTATGGGATTTATGCCCGGGAAACTGGTGGAACTCTAGTTTGACGAGTATATCACTCTAAAAAAAATCTCTGATCGGCGATAATGTGGTATAAATGTTAATCAAAATTTTCAAAAGGCAAAAAACTTTCCCCAGTCCAAACTAAAGTTTTTTTTAATATTACTTTTAACCATGTTAAGCGAGTCAAAAAAAATTCAAGACTCTGACTTTGGTAGAACTAGATATGCTCACAAGTATGTCCAACATAAACAGAAAACTAATGAATACATTCGCGGATAAACAAGCTTCTTTTTAGTCTGGGAATCAATTCTTCCTGTCTGACCTTTTGCAAGAATTGCGAAACTAATATTGCCACGAAGTGGTAACATTAGAAAAGATTTCAGCAAAATTGGTAACGGTCCTGAGGGACTACTCTTATGAAGCACATATCTTAAAGAGATTAAGTATTACCAACATATTCTTCATTCTATGCTATTTCCAAATACCATGGTCGCTTTTCTGAAAGTGCAACCCCTACCCCTGAGGGTCCCACAAAGAACCTTAATAATATGTTTTTCTGTTCATGATTGTCGTCATCCGTCATTGATGATTAGTTGAAACGGGTTTTCTGCGGTCTCTTTCCTTGATTAAATAAAAACAAGTTGTTTCAACTGAAAGTAAGGAGTAACATTAAAACTTAAAGCGAACAGAAATTATTACGTATATGAATGGGGTTGGCCTCTCCTCAACACCTCACTCTTTACACTAAGGTTTTTTTTAGTGCTTTTAAAAAGCGCCTTATTGTTCTAATTAAACGGCCCTTATGTTTCAAGGGTCATTCTTAAAGAGTTGCGGCAAAATTCAAACTTTAGCGTAAAAAGTGAGGTGTTGAGGAGGGGGAAACCCTCTTCATATACGTAATAATTTCTGCTCGTTTTAAGTTTTATTGTTGCCCCTTACCTTCAGTTGAAAAAACTTGTTTTTTTTTAAATTTATGATCGTTTTTTAAATAATGTCATGAAATCTGGCCTCGCAGCGACGGAGAAACCCCCTCCCCACGGGAATATCCTCTAAGCAATTCAATTCCGGTGAAAATTTACCCCGAACAATTACACTTAATAACTCTGTATGTAAAACTGAGACGGAAAAGAGAAAGCAAGACATATAAAGAATTTTTTATAAGAATTATGGCAAATTCCCCCAGTGCATAGTTTTCCCTGAAAAGCTGACCCCCTGAAAACGTCTCTCTCCATGGTAAATTAAATTCCCCCGTGAAAAATCACCCCGTATAAGATTTGCATCCCCCCCCCACCCGGTATTGTATGCATACATCCCATAGAAAATACTATGCGTAAACAAAAGAATAGGTAAATCTTATAAGTTAAAGACTTTTCCCTTGGGGCTGTGGGGGGGGGGGGGGTCATGTTATTCCTAGATACAGAGCTATGTGGCCTTTGAACTATGATGAACAAAATGGTTATCTCAAAATTTTAATTGGACGACTTTGGGAAAAAAGGGGCAGAGGAGGGTGCCTATTTGCTCTCCAATTTTTTTGGTCACTTTAAACGGCACTAAAAGTTTTAATTCCCATTCGAATGAGCCCTATCTGATATTCTAGGACCATTGGGTCGATACAACCACCCCTGGGGAAAAAACAACAAATAAACACGCATTCGTGATCTTTCTTCTGTAAAAAAAAAAAAAAAAATACAAAATTCCACATTTTGAAGATAAGAGCTTGAAACCCATATAGTAGGATTCTCTGACACGCTGAATTTGATGGTGTGATTTTCATGAAGATCACTTGAGTTTTAGGGAGTTTTCCCCCTTTTTTTGAAAATCCGTATGTATGTGGTAAGAGAAGGAGGCTTTGGTGGAATATGTTTTCAAAAGGTCGTTGAAAATTAGTAACGTCTGTGAAATGATCTGCAGGGAGTGGATCGAAGGTGAAATAATAAAAGGATGGGCCCGACCTGCTATAAATACCATCAATGATGAACTTACATAATAGAAAATGATCGACGACGCGTCAGAAAAGATTCGAGATGTGATATGTTGCTTTCGAGAGACGAAGAACCAAGAGTGCTGAGTGATGAAATAAAAAATACTGAATGGTAAAAGATAGTGGATGGATATTTAAAGAAAAAGAAAGAGAAATTGAATTTTCACGCAGAAAGGAAAGAATCCTTTGTCAATTCTAATTTGTCATTTGAGAAAACGCACTGTGTGCCAGCAAGTCATTTTATGAAAGAATTTATGTTTATTCATGAGATACTACCGTATCAAGATCGAGTGTGCCATTTTAAACTAGAAGAAAGCCTGAAGTGCAGCTGTATGACGAAATATGGCCAAATGGCCTGAAACATGAAATTTTCAAGTGCAAATACAGTGATGAAATTGGAAATAAGTGTTTGAGTGTTTTTAGCGACAGTGAAATCATTTTGAATTTGGAGGAAGACAAAATTAGGCTAATTAAAGTGAATGTAGTAATTCCAGGAGGTAAAACGAGAGAGCAAGCCGTGGTGTTTATAATAATAAAATTGAGTGAGTATGTTTGGAAAAGGAAAAAAAAGATAAAAACTTGAGTTAAGAAGGTTTGGTTTTGATTGTAAGAGAATGATAATGAGCATAAGTGACAGCGAAAGGTAGAAGGGATCAGTGGATATTGATTGGATGGGGTCTGTTGTAGAAAATTTGATTACAATGCGAGTTTACATGAGGAAGTGAATGGTGTATGAGAGAGTGTAAATAAGGAAACAGCGTTGTCAGTTTAATTGGCTCACGAAGTTAAAAAAAAAATGTTTTTGTTTTAATAGCAGCTGAAGCAGAGTTTATAGATAAAGGTTGAATGGTAAATTTAGAATGATGCATCATAATAATTTTCTTTAATGCTTTGAATTTTTGGATATATTGTGTATATGACCTGTATTATTTGTGTAAAACAGAACTTATGATGATGGATTATTTTTTGTTTTGTTTTTTATTAATTAATGATGATTGGTTTTTTTAAGTGATTTTTATTTTTCATTATTCGCCTTTTTAAGAATAAATGTATCTTTCTGTTTTAGTGTGGGAGACATGGCGAGCTACCATTTGAAAGGATTCGAAACAGTAAGAAAGGCCACCGCGAGAAGGGATTCCTGTGGGGGGGGGGGACCCCATATTACAGGAAAGGCAATTTCTTTTTTTATGGATTGTTTCATTTTTGTAGCATATGGTGGTTTGAAGTGTTTCTGGTTCGTCTGCTATTTAATCTTTTTTAAAAGAATTGCAGTTGACGTCTAAGGTTTAAAGTACATTTTTCGTCAAGGTTATCTTCACTGAAAGGAGTAAAGGTGGGCTTAGAAAAAAAAGACATATAATAACTTCTCGTAGAACTTGATACCAGTTCATCCTTACCTATTGAGATCGTGTTCACGAGACGTGTTCCCGTCCAACAGAAGTTTTTCTCAGTTGAAGCACCTTCAGCAGGTTTTTTCTTCTTTTTTTTTCAAAGTTCAACTTAAAAAGCATACAGTCAAACTCTAAGTCAGAAACAAAAAATTTAAGACGGACAAAATCTCTTATTTCAAATAGCCAAGCAAACTAATTACTTTATTACATAGCAGGGTAATGACTTAATTACCCTACTATAAAGACAATCTAGAATGTCCAAAAACACAAAAAAAGGAATAAAAAGAAATAAACATATGAAAATAAATCTTTTTGGATTGGATATTCTATAGTATATTTTATAACTGTGTTTTGTAATATAGGTAGAATATTCCAGAAATCCTTTTCTTCATCGTTATGTTTATTTGTCTTACTTTCTCTTTGGCTGCTCAATTTTATTGTGGCGAGAATTCTCCAAGAGGAAAACGTCCTGTAAAAGGGGAAACCGCCCTGAAAAGATAATTTTGTGGGAAGGGAGGGTTTTTTAAGGGATATTTTCAGAAGCAGGAACCGTTTACTCTGAGAATATTCCGGGTAAATTTCCTGGTTGAGGAGGGATTAGCTTAACAGCCTCTGCTTTTTTGGGGCGTAGTCAGGGTTTTGAGTTTGAGGGGGGTGGGGATAAAGAACGTACTGGCAAAATTGATCAGTTTACCAAAAATTCGGACACATAAGCTAAATTAAAAACCCAGAGACGCAAGGGGTTCCAAGGCGCCGGTACTGCACGCCAACTCCTTGGAACTTTGAGGGGGCAGGAGCCAACCTCCCGCTTTTAGTAGATGTTATTAGCTGGGGATGCCCCTGATATATAGTAGATGTTATTTGGTATTAAGCTCTTTCCTGTATTTAGTAAATATTTTAGAGTTAGTTGGGATTTAAAAGTGTTTTTTAGATTTGATTTTATTGTTCATTCCTTAAATTTTAAGACAAATAAAAGGAAGCCGTTTACTTAAAATAATCGTTTACTTAAGGTAATGGTTCACTTAACCATTTATTAATTTTTCCTTCAGTTTGAGAAACCAGACATTTTCAAACTTTTTTTCGTTGTATTTCCTAGCTTTATTCATTACACCTTCATTTAACAAAACTAATTTAGAAAAACCCTAAATTTAGATTAAAACTTTCATTCTGCAAAATTTTATCAGTATAATTGTTTACTGCAAAAGTAAGCCACATTTCAGATTACCTTTATGCAAAATAATTAGCCTAAATCGTAGGTAGCGC
>JAQQPU010014201.1:0-23082 GCA_029168905.1 Artemia sp. Kazakhstan ARC1039 | reverse complement strand
CCCCGAGAAAATATCTTCCTTTGAATAGACAACTCTAGAAAATCATCATCTAGAATCAAACGTTTTTCCATAAGAATTAGATTCCTCATGATTCGATCTTTCTCGAATCTATCCATTTTTTAGAGTCCTAACTCTCTCACAACCAACTTCAGACTAAACAGAATTTTTTTTGTACTCTAGAAAATATACGCTAGTCTACTATAGAAAAAGAAAAAAATACCATTGATTTAGAAACAGTTTTATTGAACATAATTACAATAATAATAATATTCACTGATGCATTTTGTTCTCATCAATATATTTCGATAGGACATCTAATGCTGACCGAAGTTTATTTATATGGAGAATATTTACTTTTCCAGCAAAACACAGCTGCTCCTCCTGCTTAAATTTGCTTAATGATATCACGTATCTCGCATACATAATGTCCCATTCAAGACATAGTCTACAACCAGCAGTTATTTCCACAGCCACATTGGGTACTCGTATATCGCTGCTGCTGTCAGTTCCATCATTAATCTCCAATAGTGTAAATGCACCACTCATTTTTTTCTCCACTAATATCCTCTCAAAAAAAAAACTATTCTCTTTGAATTCAATTCTCTTACTAATATGAACTGTAAAGAAAACTATTCCTTTTATTCAAATCCATCGGTTTTTTGGTTTACCGCTAAAAAAAGACATTGAACTTTGAAATTACGCAAATCCTCTTGGCAAAGAGTGTGATGACTGGTAGACTGAACTTTTGAAATTGCGTCATTCCCTGGCAAAGAGTGTAATTCTCCTGTAGAATAGGACTACTAGAAGAACCTGTTTGGTACATAAGAGTCCCAGAAATGGAATCTCTTACCCTACTTATACTAATCACATTAAAGAACGAACTGTAGTCCATAGTAACTGATGTATATAGATGATGATGCATAACATACTTATGATGCTTAACATAAAGTGTGAGGACATTTTAAAAAGTAAATTAGAAAAACACTTTGATTTAATAGATGTGACCTTAGCCAGTTTGGATATTGAAGTCATTATGAAACTTGTTATCCTTGTAAATGAATTTTCTTTTTATTTTGGTTTTAGAGGAGAGTTTTATAGGCAGGTTTTTTGGTTACCTATGGGGGCTTCTCTCGGTCCTTTATTGGCAAACCTTTTCATAGGTTCTATTGAAACCTCCGCTATACACAGTTTTAGAATCTCCCCTTGCTTTTGGGGTAGGTTCATGGATGATGTAGTCTGCTTTTGGAAGCATGGGTTGGACTCCTTAGACCTATTGTGTAAACCTTTAAATAGTTTTGATAATAATATTAATTTACAGTTGAGCTGGAGGAAAATAACAAACTGCCTTTTCTGGATATTTTATTATTTAAAAGGGATCTCCACTTACTTTTCTCGATTTATAGAAAAACTACGCACAATGATAGGTATTTGAATTTTCATTCGTGTCACCCTATGTCGGTGAAACGAGGGGTTGTGATTTCACTAGTGGATAGAGTCTTCATTTTGTTCCCAGGAATTTTTGGATTTGGAATTGTTATATTTGAGGCATATTTTGTTTTGTGATAATTACCTAATTAAGTTCACTGACAAAATAATTGAAAATAGATGTGTTAAACATAACAGTAGGATTATTGGGGTTTCTTTGTCTTCAGATTTAAACGTATCTAAAAGTTTCATTTCATTCCCATATGTACCTGGTTTGGGTGAGAAGCTTTCACGGATTTTGCGTAAATTTAACATCGATACCTTTTTCCAATCGTTGACACCAATGGGTAGTTTCTTTAGTTCTGGAAAGGATTTAACCCGGGGAAATTTAGTGAGTGGGTTGTATAAGATTCCGTGTCCTTGTGGTAAGTTCTATATTGGTAGGACTCGCCAACAATTTGTGGAGAGATTTATTTAGCATCGAAATTCAATAGAAAAAAAAACCCTACAATTAACCAAGCCTTCAGAAACCTTTGTTTCAGCCTTAGCAGAGCATATGTGGTTTCGACCTGATCATTTTGTAAAATTTGATGAGGCCTTAGCTATTTCAAATGATAGCGGTTATACTCAGTGGGCGAGAGAAGCCATAGAAATTAAAAAACATGTTTGCTAAACTTTTGATAAACAGGGACACAGGAAATTTAAATATTGACTCAACTTATGATAATCTTTTGAAAAGTGAATCAACAGTCAATAAGAGAATTAAGACTTTAAATAATCACCAGGGGACTATTTTACCTACAAGACCAAAACGATTTGCTTCTGTAATAGCCATCAAGAGGATTATTTTGCAACAGAATAATTAAAGTAATTTCATTTTTTTTATCTCAATTGCTTTGGTGCCCTCAGTTAAGTAACTAATAGCTCTTTTTCCCCGCGTGGGTTAGTTTGCGCCAATTGCATATTTTTTTTTGTGGTGGTTTTATTTGTTTTTAGTTTTAATTTGAGTTTTTTTATCTTTTTCTTCTTGTGTTTCTCTTGTGCTGAAGACGTCTTGTTTTATACAGGCGAAATATCCGCGTTGTTTTACATTTTTCGTCTTTTCTTTCCACTGGTCGCCGTCTTGTTTGTTTTTTGTCTTTTTTTTCATTGAGATTTTTCTCTCTGTTGGTTTTTTGTCATGGCTGGCCAGTTCGGCTTAAGATCTTTCATTGAACTAACCAAATGGTAATATTTGCTTGCTACTATTGCTACTTCTACTGGTACTTCAATTACTACTGTTACCACAATTACTACTTCTACTACCACCTCTTAGGATAAACTAGAGTATTAAGTAGAATATCTTAGGTAATTTTGAGGGGGATGTAAAATTCAATCAAACTAAACTATGTGCATCCAGATCGTCAAAAGAATGTTTGTTGCATTATCATAGAAAAAAACTCAGGGTATGACGTTAGATCTTCAGAGTTTGTATTTTGTTGATTCTAAACTAAATTAAAAAGACAGTAAGTGCATCCAGTTTTGTCGAAAGGGCATGTCTGCTATATCTCAGGAACGTCTCAGGGTATTAAGTTAAACTCGTCAGGGCATGTTGAATGGAAACTTCAAGGCTGTAAAAAGGCGTATCTGTGATATCCTAGGAAAGGTTAAGAGAATGAAATTGAATTTTTAGTTGTATGTGGAGTGGGATACTACATTAATATTTGTCTATAATCGAAGTTTTAACATAATGGAGTTTAGTATTCCGTCACCCCTATAGAACTACAACAGATTATGCAGATTTTAAACTCATATATTTGAGTATTTCCCCCCGTATATATCAATCCAAAGCATTATAGTACAAATGCAGAATTTTGTCCCAATACATAAATAGTAAGCCAAAATTTGGATTTTAATAGAAAAAAAACGATAAGACTTAAAGTATTTTTTTCTTAGCCTGCTAAAAACGAGTAAAATGAATTTAAAATTTTTCTACAAGAGAGGTTTTTCTAAGAAAATTAAAGACCTACATTAAAACAAAGATAACCAGGAATCACCTTCAATATATAAACGAAATCCAAAACGAACAGGAACTACCAAAAAGGGCTGACATTACCTGTGCCTTCTAAAGACCAGAAAATAATTTGCACTATACTGACAAAAATAAATTTTGCTCAAATTCTCTTTTTTCGCTTCAATAAATCTAAAATTATTAAGACTTTCAGGAATGAATATCAGTATCCGGTCCGGATAATAATGGAAACCTCAAAGAATCCAATTTTGATGCTTATTCAAAATATATAAAATTGATGAATCTAAATATTATCCATCAAAAACTAGAAACTGAGAAAATTCGCTAAATTTTTGAAAAAGGAGTAAACACCCTCAAAACATCAAAGTGGTCTAATAAAAATCACACCATTAGATTCAGCATATCAGAGAACCCTACTGTAGAGGTTTGAAGCTCCTACATACAAAACGTGGAATGGGATTTTTAATGGGGGGGGGAGGAGATTTGGTAGCTGTGAGGCTTACGAGGATCTTCTCGTGGAGGAATTTTTCACTAGAGTGAGGGTGAGCCTGATTTCCTGACATTATTTAAAAAAATATCATAAATTAAATATAAAAAAAACTTTTTCAACTGGTGGTAGGGACTAAAGTTAAAACCTAAAACAAAAAGTAATTATTGCGTATGTAAGGGGGTTTTGCCCCTTTTTTATACCTTGGTCTTCACACTATTTTTTTTTTACTACTACTATTAGTGCTAACAACTCATTGCAGCACCAAGCCGCCTGAGGCCAACATAGCTACGCACGCTCCTCCTCCATCCCAACCTATTCAAAGCCTCCCTTTTTACACCCTCCCAGGAAGTTCCCATTTCCTTTAAATCTTTCTTATGATGTCCTCCCACCCCAGAGGAGGACGACTTGCTTTCCCTTTTGCCCTAGACGGTTGGCCGAAAAGGAAAATCTTCGGCAATCTGTCATCCTTCATCCACAAAACATGCCCTAGCCACCTCAACCTTTCTTTCATTATAGCCCTAGAAAGCGGTATTGAACCACATTTTTGGTACAAACCACTGTTTGAAATACGGTCAGTCAGCTGGGTACCCAGAACAATCCGTGAGCAATTTCTCTGGAAAACATCTAGCAAATCTTTGTCCGCTTTTCGGAGCGCCCATGCTTCAGAGCCAAATTTGACCACCGTCATCACTGCAGCTTCTAATAATCTAATCTCGGTTTCCAGACGTATCTTCCTATTTTTTCAAACTTTTTTTAACTGTGAAAAAACACCCTTATCCTTGGCTATTCTATTTTTAACATATTCACTGCTCCCACCGTCTGTACTAATAATACTACCAAGGTAAGTGAAGCTGCCCACCTGATCAATCTTTTCATTACCCAACGTCACCTTTTCATCTTCACTTATTCTTAGCCTTAGTGACTTAGTCTTCTTAACATTAGTTTTCAAAACTGTTCTAGCACCGTGAACCCGCGAAAGCTCTAAAAGTGCATTCATTTTGCTTACACTTTCATCTAGGATGCTTAAATCATCAGCATAATCTAAGTCCAGCAGACTTTTTCCTCCCCATTTGATTTCGTAGTCTCCCATTGCCTTTCCTGTACTCCTTAAGACAAAGTCAAACAAAATAATTTATATAAAGAGGGATAGAACACAACATTGCCTAAATTCTGATTTGATACAAAACCAGCTGCTAACCTCATTTCCTACCTTAACTGCAGCAATGTTATTCTCGTACATAGCACTAATCACTTTAATGTATTTAATTGGTATACCATACAAGGATAAAACCTTTGCTAAAGCTCTTCTATCAACAGAATCAAACGCTTGCTTATAATCTATAAGACTGAGGACCAAAGGTGTTTGACAACTTAGACTCTTCTCAATTATTAACTTAAGAGTGAAAATTTGGTCGACACATCCTCTACCATTTCCAAAACCGCACTGTTCTTCTCTTAAAACTTTGTCCACAGTATCTCTCTGTCTAAAAAGTATAATATTACTAAGTAATTTTCTACCTAAGGAGACCAGACTAATGCCTCGATAATTATCACACTCAGTCTTATCACCTTTCTTACAAAATGGCTTAATTAAGGTTTTCCTAAAATCGTTAGGTGCTTCCCCTTTTTCAAAAATCATATTCATAATTTTCAATAATTTATTTCACCACCCCAAGGCCTCTGCTTAATTTTTCAGCTATTGCACTTGAATGGTTTTTCCAAGACAGGTTTTCATCAATTAAAAACCCCAAATTCTTCGTTGTTGCTAATCTCTTAATCACATTTTCTTGAACCGTGATATGATCATTTCCAGCACTTGACGAAAGTCTAGAAAATATCTTGAAAAAAGTTTTAGAAAAGTTTAGGGTTAAAATATTTTGTTGAGAAAAAGTTAGAAATTCAGAAATTGCATTATGAATTTAGTATACAAAACATCAAGTGAAGGCGCTGCCAGAAAGAGCAAAGTGTCATCTGCAAACAGGATGACACCAGCCTCTGACAGGTAGTGTTTCACTCGATCAATGAAAATGATGAAAAGTAGGGGTCCCAGGATTGACCCTTGTGGGACCCTGCACTCAATTTTCTTTCCTGAAGAGAAAAACGATCCATTCTGAACTATGTGATACCAATTGTGTAGAAACGATGAAAACAACCCCAGGCTTGAACCCTTCGCTACAACTAAGTCAAGAGCTTAAATAAGCTCTGAGTGGTCCACCGTATCGAACGCTTTCAAATCGAAAAACACAGCTGCGGGTCTGAGACCAGCTTCAAATGCATCACTAATCCAATCAATCAATTTCAGAACTGCCATATCCATAGATAGCCCTTTTCTGAACCCAAACTGATTTTCCGTTAGAATTTTATTCTTTTCAATATTACAACAGCTTAACTGGGAATATACCACTTTCTCATATAACTTAGAGAAAAATGGGAGAATAGATATAGGTCTTCAATTCGATGGGTAATCTTTTTTCCCTCCTTTATGAAGAGGAATCACTCTTGCAATCTTTAGTGCCCCCAGGAAGACTCCAAGATCCAGAGAAAGGTTGATGAGGTGCGTCAAGGCAGGTAATACACTCGTTTTTGCGGCTTTTGTGAGTTTAAGCGAAAACTCAACCATCTCGCTAGAGCTTGACTTCATCGTAGCCAGGAATCGTGCCACTTCCCGTTCCGAATATCTTGCAAAGTCAAAGGAATTCTCACTTGCAGGCTGTCTTTCAAAGACAGATCCAAAACTCGCACATGTGCGTAGTTTAGCCCGCGCTTGATCGCAGTCTTTTTCCTTAAATTGCAAAATAACCACACAGAAATTCAGCTATGTGTTGAAAATTAGTAAGACGACCACTTGTCGTCTCCATGGCTCTCACCTCCTCCTTACTCTATTACCCAAAAGTTTATTTATTGTTTTCCATGTATTTTTCATATTCTCTTGATTTTCATGAAAATCATTTTGGAAATAAAGTTTCTGAGCATTCCGTCGTTCATTACATTCGTCACTATCTCACTGAAGAGGTCATATGCTGTGTTTGGACACTTTCCCTTAATTACACGCCAGAAATTTGTTTCATCCATCATATTTGCAAAACTCTTTAGGTTTTTATCATTCATTTCACGGTAAAACGAAGCCCTTTCGTTTCGTTTATTTTCCTTTGACTGATTCAGTTTTATTTTACTTATTAAAAGAAGGTGATCAGTGCCATCAGACACAACTATATCTGCTTGGGATTTTCAAGCAATCCACCATTATCGGAAAAATTATCAATTAAAGACGCCGAAAGATGCGAAATCCGAGTTGGAATAGTTACAAGAGGAAAAATATTATGTGACACCATCATATTAACAAAATCTGGGCTATTCGCTCTTTTTAGTATATCTCTGTTAAAATCTCCCATCATAAATTTGTTTTTATTTTCATTATTAATTTTATCTAATAATAATCCATATTCATCAAGAAAAAAACTAATATCTCATGACGGATTTTTGTAAATCAATCCGAAAATAAAATTTTTTCCCCTTCATTTTTTATTTCAATGAAAAGGGTTTCGATCTTACCTTCAAGCCACAGGGAAAGGTTATCCCTAACCCAATATTGGGTACCTTCATTAATCAAAAAGCCTAGACCGCCCCGCTCCATGGTTTTTCGACCAAACATTTCTGTTTCCAAGCTTACTCTTAGCCAATTCAAGAATTTGCTTCTTTTTTGATGTTAGGTACTCGGTAACAAAAATTCCCGGCGGAGCAAGCTTTGACTTCCATGCAAACACTTTTCTTGCAGTTTCAGCAGACTTGAACGCATCCAACACAGGTGCAGGACGCTTTTTTGCCTTTACAATGGTGTCTGAATCAGTATAATTTGCTCGAAATTTAAATACGGAAACTATTGCAGTCGAAGAAAAATCAGAAATTTGCATTTTATCCGTAATCACATTCAATACATAATCAGAAATGGGGAGACCCCCATTTTGGTCAACACCATGAAATACGAGCTGATTCAGTATTTTTCCTGCTCCGTGTCATCAAGACGGGTTTAAAGCTGTTCAACCCTATTTTCGAAGGCTAGGTTCACGTTTCGAAGAGCCCGTAGTTTGTTTTCAATCTCATCAAACCTGGTCGAATACTCAACGAGTATAGAGTCGTGAATCTGTGAAACGATAGAGTCCACCATATCCACACTATTTGACATTCCAACTTTTTTATGAACTTCTTTTTCAATATCCTTCCGGATATTGGAGTTTAGTGTGTCCAATTCGAATAAAGCAGAATTTACTGAATTCACTTATGTATCTTGTAAACTCGAACCACTTATCTCAAGACGCTTATCAGGAAAATCAGCTAATTCTGCAAAAGCGTTCGCAACGCCTAATTCATTTTTCTTCTAAGCCTCCTTTGAAATGCTAACAAAGGCAGAAAGCTCTGAGGCTGTTGTTGTCACGATTTCATGGCTTCCGTAACAAAATACAACATAGGATATTTTATTGTTCTTGGCCTTTATTGTGTCCAACACTCGGCATGGCATGGTGGATAACTTCTAAATTTTGCTAGAACAACAGCATACTTTGTGAACTGAACCGTTGAAATGTATTATTAAAAAAGAAGCAACAAAAAAACTACACTTAACTTGGAGTAGGTAGATCAACGTTAGCTTGCCAATCACCGTAGGATCGGTTCATCAGTTCAAATCTGTAATTCAAAAAGTACTCCAAAAATTTTCAGTCACTGGTGGCTATTATTGCATCCGCTCGGAATGAATGCCAAGCGCATGTTACGTCCTTTAACGTATCGAGTCCTATTGCGTTTAAAAAAAACTCTAGCAATCAAGTCCACGCATCCAAAAATTGTATCCAATTTCATTCAATGTCGAGTTCATTAGTCATTAATATGTCCAACAAATCATATCCAATTTCTTTCAATAGATCATTGTGCTTTTGTAGGTAACAGATTTTAGATAATGCAATACAAATCACACACAGATCCTTTCGCTCTGAACAACGAATGATTACTGATATGATCTATCACTAGGATAATTCTTGTACAAGTTCCTTCTCCTTTCTATTAAACATAAAGCTTTTTTACTAATATTCTTAGCTGCAGTCCTAGCCTTCTTCCTTAAGACACCTTCAGCAACTTCACAAATTATTTTTCTAAAATTATTCCAACCATCTTCAACATTATCAAATTTTAAACTCTTAAGTTTAGTATTCAACTGTTCCTGGAAACTGTTTCTCAAATTCTCATCCTTTAGTCTACCAACATCATAACTTCCCGGGAGGTAGTTACCCTTCCGATGTTTCAGCTTTAAGTTAACCTTAGACACTACTAGATGGTGATCTTTACTTTTAACATCAATAATAGAACTCCCATTTACCCTAGTATCTTGTATTGATCCTGCCAGTCTTCGGTTTACTATAACATAATCAACAAGGTTTGCTTTCTTACCATCACGTGAATACCATTTTAACTGATGGGGTATTTTATGACCAAACACCGTATTGGTTATAACTATTGTTATACCTACAAAATTGCAAAAGTCTATATCCATTACTGTCTTCTTTTCCTACACCAACTTTACCTAGGCTAAGAAACGATATATTCCCATTTATACCGACCTGGGCGTTAAAATTTTCTATTACAAACATCATATTTCTACCTGGAACCCTGTCTATTTGCTCCTGTAACTGTAATTAAAATTTATCTGAGTCACTAGTATCTCCGTCAGTCGGTTCTACAGGGGCTTATGCTACTATAACTGATACTCTGAACTTTTTAGTCATAAAATGAAGAATTAGTATTCTATTATTAATACCTTCCCAGCCTAAACAAGACTTAGCAGCTTCTTTATTCATCATGAGCCCTACTCCCTGTCTATGCACCCCATCCTATCTGTCTGAGTAAAAGATTCTATATCACCTAAATTCATGCTTCCTATCCCTGGGATATGAGTTTCTGAAACTCCTAAGAAGTCCAGTTCGAATCGTCTGAATTCGTCAGTCAAAATATCGATACGAAAGTCGTTTTAGAACGTCGTACAATTTCAAGTTCCAATTTTCATGTTCTTTAAATCATTGAAATTTTTTGGCCTCAGGAAAAGCAATGATCCCGGATACCAGTGTAGGAGGGGATCACATATCTTCCCAAGTCTATACCGAAGTGCTTAAAGCGGCTTAGAACCGGACAGCAAGAAGTCCCTGGGACCTCCAGTATGAATGGAAGCTTTTTGCAATCCCAGGTCCATCTTGGTCACAACATGGTTTTAAGCATTTGGCGATGCTCTTCTATCAACAAGAGTCGTAATCCTGAAAAGACAATCTCAAGCCGATTACCTCCGACTAATCATATATTGATGCCTACAAATATTATACTACTACGGGGAGGCAGCCAATAGTAGATAAATCAGCAAGGAAGAGGCTTTTCAGCCCGAAAACGCCCGTCAAAACATACCAAGCCCAGAAGAATTGTCCATTAATCAGAATCCCGTGCAAATGCTGTGTTGTTTACTAGGCTACAATTTCCTCGAAGGGCACCACTCCTCAAGTGGGAATAGAGTTGACTGCAAGTTTCTTGCAGGTACCCTGGAGGGGTCGAGGAAGCCCTTTGCAGAGGTCGTTGTCCATAGATATGGATCTTACGCCCTGCTCCAGTTGTCCTCCTATAGAGGATCCTCCCGCGATGATGTTCTGCATCATCATGCAATTTAACCCATTACTGAAAGAAGGTTTTTAACTCATGGGACGTGTGTACACACCGGTGGGCCCTATTGAGTGCACATTTGATGGCCTTCTTCCTCCTCCGCCTGTATTTATGGCCCCGGGCAAGGGTGCCCAGTTTCTGTTATGGACCCCCAGAGACAAGTTCCCCCCTTGTTTCGTGCCTCCAATGGAGGTTCCCTATATATTTGTAGGGCGTTCCCCTATCACCACCTAGTGACACGTTGAGTGCCCCAGGGGAGGCCGCTTAAAGCTGCCAAATGGTAAATACACTCTATATCTTGGATAAATGATATGTATAACCTATAACTTATAATCTATAATCAGCCTATAGCCTAAATCATGTTCTATCCTATATTCTTTATCATGTATAACCTGTAACTTATTGTCTATAACCTACAACCAACTTATAACCTAAATCATGTTCTATCTTATACCCTTTATCATGTACAACCTATAACTTAGTGTCTATAACCTATAACCAACTTCTATCCTATATCATGTTCTAACCTATACTATTTATCATGTATAAGAGTTCTAATTTTTTTTTTTTTTTAAAGCTTAATTTTCAAATTGAACAGCCCTTATTTCTCAGGAATCATTCTTATATAATTGGAACAAAAAAAAACTTTAGCGTAAAGGGTGAGGTACTGAGAGAGGGACACTCCCTTTCTCCAAAGTTTTAAGTTTCAATGTTGCTCCATACTTTCAGTTGAAACAATTTGTTATTTTTTTTATTTAATACATATTAAACTGTCAATCCACATTCATTTGTTTTTCAGTTATCTTGGTTATGATGGTGATTTTTATTTTTATTTTGATAAATGAAACACATAGCTTGAAATAAAATTTGTTTTCTGTAAATTCAAAGTTATTTTCTGGTCTATAGAAGGTAAAGAGGATGTTAGCCCTTTTCCTTTTCTTGTCGTATTTGCTCAATTTGAGCTTTACTGTAACTACAGTACTTTTACTTGTTTTGCTGTACTGTTTTACTGTATTGGTACTGTAGTACTTGTATCTGTTTTACTATACTGGTATAATATAAATTCTGACATATATAAAAAAATCTGGCTTCGTGATTGGTTAAAAAACAA
This sequence comes from Artemia sp. Kazakhstan ARC1039, assembly GCA_029168905.1. Taxonomy (NCBI): domain Eukaryota; kingdom Metazoa; phylum Arthropoda; class Branchiopoda; order Anostraca; family Artemiidae; genus Artemia; species Artemia sp. Kazakhstan ARC1039. The sequence goes on along the minus strand of JAQQPU010014201.1, from coordinate 11,358 downwards.
CAACAAATGATCGTGATGTTCAGTTTAATATACATACACTGAAATTGTTTCCTTGAAGTCTTAATAATTTTTTATTTGTTAAAGTCAAAAAAATGAAAACAATTAAAATATATTTTTTTTTTCACAAAAGTACAAATTATGTTCTGGTCTTAAGAAGGCATGGGGGTTGTTAGTTCTATTTTTCTTAATTTCTTCTCGTTTGAATTGTTTTTTTTTACTGTAATTCTGTTCGCTGTGGGTGTCATTTGTTTATTGATGTGGATTTGTGGTAGTTTTACGCTTGGAACATTATCTTGCTTTATTTCTGCTCATCTTTGGTTTAATAGAGTTCTTTACTTTTTTTGGAAAAAGTTATTTCGTGGAAAGTTTTTTTTTAATTAGTTGTGTGAGTGATCTGTATGCACAAAGTATGTTTTGAATTAGCTCGACTTTACCCTCAGTGTTTCCTCAGATGTTCGTTTCAATATCATCAGCCTTGGTAGTACTCGCTACAGAAGCAGTAGTTTTAATAGTAGCAGAGTTAGTAGTAGCAGTAGCAGTGGTAGCAGTAGCAGTGTTTTTAGTTGTAGTAGTAGTAGTGGTGTGAAAATAATGCCTGTTTGGTCAATTGATTATTTTCCTTATCATTTTCTGAAAGTTCCAAATTAATTTCCCCCAGTCATTCTTAGGATACACTCTTTTGAAAACCCGTATATGCGTAACCTGTTTTGATTTAGTTCAACACTCCCCTCAACAATCTCTCAAAGGCTCACCTGAATGCCCTTAGTTAATGTGGAAAGTAAAGGTCAAACATGTCAACCTTTTTCAATATTATGTATTATATATAAATGATAGACGAATTGTCTAGCTTACAACCCTTGACCTGAGGACTGTGGAGAGGTTGACATCTCCAAAGATATAATTATAGGACCTTTCAACAATACTGAAAATATGGCTCTCTTAGAATCTGGATTAGATGTATTGTGAGAAATGATAGGCGTGGGGCGATGGGGCTGGTTGCCCTAAAGTAATTTTCAACTCATAGAAAGGACACTAGAATTTTTGGTTTCAAATCAATTGAACCTAATCTGAAGTTTTACGACAACCAGTTCCATAAGAACGTTATATCCCTCGGCGCATAACTTACAACCCTTGCCCAGGGGCTCTGGGGGGTTGTGTCCACCCTGGAGGCATTGTTGTACGTTCTTTGGTATATTTTGAACAAAATACCTATCTTACAATTTCGATCAGATACTTTTGAGGAAAAGAGTGCGTCGGGCGGGGGCGGGGAGGGATGCTAGTAGCCCTCCCATTACTTTTTTACTCTTAAAGGGAACAAGAATTTACAATTTCCAGTCTAATGAGCCTCCTCTAAAGTATATACGAAGACCCCTTCCATAAGACCTTATATGCCCCCTGGTGAATAACTTAAACCCCTTGCCCTATGGGGGCGGGTTTGTCATCCCCAAAGACATAATTACTGGACGTTTCAATTATGCTGAACAAAATAGCTATCTCAAAATTTTGATTGGATGTGTTTGGAGAAATAATGGGGGTAATGGGAGAATGGTTACCTGCCAATCACTTTTGACTCTTAAAAAGGGCACTACAACTTTCCATTTCCAATTGAATGATCCCCTTTTGAAGTTTCTACGGCAACTCCTTTTATACAAACTGCTTTGATCAGAAGAAACAAAAAAAAATAATACATTATGCCCACATCTCTCTCTACTTAAGCAGCGCTATTGTGCTGCCTATGATAAACTAGTTTTGACTCTAGATAAACTAAGTTTGCCTATATCCCTATTATTAAGATTTAAGAATAAAAAGATAAAATTTCATGCAGGTTGAATAACCATGGTTTTTTCAACTTTTCTTATTATAGTTTTCAGTTAGTGTCAGTTTTCAGATGGAAGGATAGTATGGCTTTTCACAGATATACTCATTTTCAGCGCCGGAAAAAGAGTTATTGGAACGATTGGTCCCAATCGGGCCCGCGTTTGAAAGGGCCCCGTGCTACCATAAAACTAAACAATTGATTTTCGAAATTTTGAAACGTTATTACAATTCCACTAAGCGTTGCTTTTGGAGAGAGATCATTTGCCAGGCTAAAACCAATAAAAAAAAACATGTGATATCAACAATAAATCAGGATAAACTAAATATTTTAGCAATTATGTTGACTGAAAGTGAAGAAACAAGGAAATTTAATCTTAAAATGTTTTAGAAGTATTTGCAGAACAAAAGTTTAGAAATATGTAAATTCATGTGCCCATATTTGGTGATGCAAATTTCAAAAGGCATATTCAGCAGTTTCATAATATCTAGGGGACACCAACGTAAATTAACGTTAGCGCAAAATAAGTACAAAAAAGAACAGAAGAGGGCAAAACCATAGGCTCAAAATGAACGAACTGGACCATCAAATGAGACAAGGTCAAGAGAACGACATGGAATTGTAAATGTATGACGGGTCATAATAAGCAACCTAGAACATCAAAAGTGACAAGATCAATCCAAGCAACTAAGGCAAAAGGCTCTAAATAAAAGCCTGGAGCAATCATAAACAAAAATAATGATAAAAGAGATGCGTAGTTAAAATATTAGCCAAACCGACAATTAGAACAAGTCAAAAACGACAATTGGCAGCAATAATCACTACTACTCAGAAACGAAAATGAACAAAAAAAAAATATTTGGTTACATGACATGCGACAACGAGGATCAGAACGAATCAAAATGAAAATGAAGAATAGAGAAATGTGTGGTCAAAAGGTTAGAAATATACGACCGCGAGAACAAAGAAATATGCAGTTAGAAGATAATCAGCAGCGTAAATTACAAGCAACAGCAGGAATCAGAACTTGCCAAAGATGAAAGTGAAGAACGAAGAATTGCAGGGTTACCAGACACGCAAAAAGCAAGCATCAATAGTGTCAAGAATGACAGTGAAGAACAAAGAACTGTGCTACCATAATACAGCGAGAATCAGAACAAGTCAAAAATGAAAGTGCATGAGAAAAAAAGGTGCTTGTGTACATAATGGTACACACTCGAGAATAAACCGGTTTTATCTGTCTGTATTAAGAGACAATTAGCTTACGCTCAATGGAAAACGAGTGACGGGTGACAGAATACGTTCGACCTATATAATTTAGGCTATATATTTGTAAATAAGGGGGGGGGGGGTAGTTAAAAAAATGGAAAAACGAGGATTATACAGGCCAGTGGAAAATATGGACTAAAATGCAAATATTTCGGTTAAAACCTCCGCTTGACCGTCCTCAGTTCAAGATAATAACATTAAAATAAATAAAAAAAAAATACAAGGATACTATAAAAAAAATTTCAAACCTTAAAACAAAGCACAACTAAAATTTGAAGACCCTCTCCATGTAACGGTGAAAGGGTAACTGAATGAAAAAATACAGTACTGAATAGGAATTCAACTCCCATCCAGTACTGTATTTTTTCATTCAGTTACCCTTTCACCGTTCCACAAATTCCACAACTAACTTTTTCCACAAAATAAGTTTTTTAAAGAAAAGTAAAGAACTCCATTAAACAAAAATGAGCAAAAATAAAATAAAATATTCTACCAAGCGTGATAGAATAGTACAATAGTACTCCATTAAACAGAAAATGAGCAAAAATAAAATCAAATAATCTACCAAGCATGAAACTACCACAAATCAGCTTCGATAAATAAATGAAACCCAAAACGGACAGAAATGACAATAAATAACCGAGTCAAATTCAAAACGAGCAGAAATTAACATAAGTTGGGCGCAAAACCCCTATGCCTTCCCAACGCCAGAACAAAATTTGCATTTTACTGAAAAAATATAAATGTGTTTACTTTTATGACTTTAATAAATCAAATAATATTAACATTTTGATTACTAAATATCAGTATATGTATATTAAACTGACAATGCACATTCATTTGCATTTTTTCAGTAAAGTGCAAATTTTGTTGTGGCCTTAAGAACAGGGTTGTCATCCTTAAAGACCTAATTTCTAAAACTTTCAACTACGTTGAATAAAATGGCTGTCTAAAATATTGATTAGATGTGTTTGGGGAAATGATGGGCGTGAGAGGGAGGTTAGTTGCCCTCAAATCACTTTCGACTATTAAGAAGGGCACTACCCCTTTGAATTTCCAATCGAATGAGCCCTTTTTCAAGTTTCTAAGACAAAGATTTCACTAAAAATCCTATATGCCCCCAGGGCATAAATTATAACCCTTGCCCTGAAGACTGTGGGGGGAGTGTCCTGATCAAAGGTATAATTTCCTGAACTTTGAACTGCGTTAAACAAAATGGCTATCTCAAAATCTTTATTGGATGTTTTTGGGGAAATGGTGGGCGTCAAAGGGGTGTTAGTTGCTTTCCAATCGCTTTCGACTATTAAAAAGGACACTAGCAATTTTAGTTTCCAATCGAATGAGCCCTTTTTGAAGTTTCTACGACAACGCGTTATATAAAAACCTTATATGCCCACTGGGCAAAACTTACAACCCTTGCCCTGAGAGCTGGGGGGTAGGGGTTGTCATCCTTAAAGACCTAATTTCCAGAACTTAAAACTACGTTGAATAAAATGGCTATCTCAAAGCTTTGAATAGATGTGTTTGGGGAAAAGGTGGGCGTGAGAGGCGGGTTAGTTGCCCTCTAATTACTTTCGACTATTAAAAAGGGCACTAGCCCTTTGAATTTCCAATCAAATGAGCCTTTTTTGCAGTTTCTAAGACAACGCCTTCTATAAAAAAAAAACCTTATATGCCCCCAGGGCATAACTTACAACCCTTGCACTAAGGGCTGTGGGGGACTGTCCTCCACAAAAACATAATTTCTATCTGTAAATCAACTACGCTGAACAAAATTTCTATCTCAAAATTTTGATTGGATGTGTTTCGGGAAATGATAGGCGTGGAAGGGGTGTTAGTCGCCTTCCAATAAATTTCGAATATTAAAAATGGCACAAGTCACTCCAATTTCCAACTGAATGAGCCCTTTTCGAAGTTTCTACGACAACTTCTTCGATACGAAGTGCCCTGCTCTAAAGGAAAAAATTAATAAATAATACATTGTGCTAACATCGTTCTTATAGAATAGAATAGAATTTATTGACACAAAAGCCCAAAGGGCCGTGGTCACAAAAACAAAGACACTTTCATACAAACATAAATTGGCACAAAACTATAATCTAGGCTAGTGAAATATTACCCTCACCTCTAATCTTCAAAAAACCTTTCTCTATGCTCTATACCAATCGTCAGAAATCTTCCGAATCTCTTTATACCTCCCATAGCTTTCCTTGCTAATAAATTTATTATCTCATCTCTCTCCCAAGACTGAACCCCAAACAATTCTTTCCTTAAATCTATTAATTCACTACACTTCCCCACAAAATGAACCAAATCTTCCTCTTTCCCGCACATGGGACAGAAGTAAGGACCAGAAGCTTGCATAACCCCTCCCAGATGCTTCCTTCTCTCACTTAGTGGTAACCCATCTGACCTAACACAAATAATCAACTTTTGTTGCCTCTTTTGAAGCCCCGCCTTAAAATACAATTCTTCTCCCCACTGCTCCTTAGCCTTTACGTATAACTCCAGCGATCGGGTCACATTCACTCGCGCATGCCAAACCTGGATCTCATGGTCCCTTAACCTCTCCCAGACTCTACTTGCAACTGCTCCTTCCTTTAATCCAATCCCTAGCCCACCATTCCATAGCTCTGAAAATCCACAATCATCCAATATCTTCTTTACTTGAGATGGCCGCAGATCACTTTTTGGGATCCTCAGAGCTTCTAAATATGCTGCTTTTGTTATCCTTACTCTGGGCATACTCTGGATTTTCTCCCATATTCTTATCATCCCTACTAGCCTATTACTTCTTAAAGAAAATAAATCTAGATCTCCTCTCAATACTAAACTATTCATTGAAAAATGTAGATCTAAAACTCTTAAAATACTGAAGCTGAATCTTCTCCATCGTCTCACCAGCTATGAATCCCCAAACTTCAGATCCATAATGCATAGCTGATTCAATCTTTACCTGAAATATCTGCTTATGCATCTTCAGGTTCTGTATGTTTGCGAGTTGGCTAGCAGTCAAAGCATAGGCGCAGGACTTTCCTTTGGCAAGACTTAGCTTCAACTGCTTTCCAAACTTACTATTTAACGAATACTTACGTCCTAAATACGTAAACTCATCCCTAAATTCTAAACCCTTGCCCTGAGGGTTGTGGGGGAGTGTCCTCCTCTTTACTTAGTCCCCGTTTCTTGTCTCGTTCTCGAGTGTCCCCGTTCTTTCATAGGCAACTAACCCCCCCCCCGCCCACCCCCAAACTCATCCAATCAAAATTTTGAGATAGCCATTTTGTTCAGTGTGGTTGATTTCCAGATAAAAAAATATATTTTTGAGGAGGACACTCCCCCATAACAATCGGGGCAAGGGTTTTAAGTTACGCCCTGAGGGCATATAAGAACGATGTTGACACAATGTACTATGTATTATTTTTTTCCTTTAGAGAAGGGCACTTCATATGGAAGAAGTCGTCGTAGAAACTTCAAAAGGGGCTCATTCGATTGGGAATTGAGAGTTCTAGTGCCCTTTTGATAGTCGAAAGTGATTAGAGGGCAACTAGCCCCCCCCGGGGGCATATAAGTTATGCCCTGGGGGTATATAAGGTTTTTATAGAAAGCGTTGTCGTAGAAACTTCAAAAGAGGCTCATTCGATTGGAAATTTGAAGGGCTAGTACCATTTTTAATTGTCGAAAGTTATTGGGTGGTAGCTAGCCCCCCCCCCCACGCCCATCATTCCGCCAAACACATGCAATCAAAATTTAGAGACAACCATTTTGTTCAGCGTAGTAGATTTCCAGATACAAAATATGTTTTTGAGGAGGACACTCCCCCAGAGCTCAGGGCAAGGGTTTTAAGTTATTCCCTAGGGGTATATAAGGTTTTTATAGAAGGTATTGTCGTAGAAACTTCAAAACAGGCTCATTTGATTGGAAGTTCAAAGGTCTAGTGCCCTTTTTAATAGTCGAAAGTGATTGGAGGGAACAATCCCCCCCACGCCCACCATTCCCCCAAACACATCCAATGAAAACTTTGAGACAGCCATTTTGTTCGGGCGTAGTTAATTTCCAGATACAAAATATATTTTTGAGGAGGACACTCCCCCACAACCCTGAGGGCAAGGGTTTTAAGTTATGCCCTGTAGGCATATAAGGTTTTCATAGAAGGCGTTGTCGTAGAAACTTCAAAAGAGGATCATTCGATTGGAAATTCAAAGGGCTAGTGTCCTTTTTAATAATCAAAAGTGATTGGAGGGCAACTATCCCACCCTCCCTACGCCCATCATTCCCCCAAACACATCCAATCAAAATTTTTAGATAGCTATTTTGTTCAACGTAGTTGAAAGTCTTGGAAATTAGTTTTTTAAGGATGACAACCCCTCCCCCCCAGCCCTCAGGGAAAGGGTTGTAAGTTGTGCCCTGGGGCATATAAAGTTTTTATTGAAAGCGTTGTCGTAGAAATTTCAGAAGGGCTCATTCAATTGGAAATTGAAAGGGCTAGTGCCTTTTTTAATAGTTGAAAGTGATTGGATAGCGAGTAATGCCGCTCTCACGCCCACCATTTTCCAAAACACATCGAAAAAAAAATTTGAGATTTCAATTTTGTTCAACGTAGTTGAACGTTCTGGAAACGATAACCCCCTTTTAGGGAGATACCCCCCTCAGAGCCCTCAATATAAGAATTGTAAGTTATGCCCTGAGGGGATATAAGGTTTATATAGAAAGTTGTTGTATAAATCATAGGCAGCGCGACCGTGCTGCCTAAGCAAAGAACGGGGACACTCGAGAACGAGACAAGAAACGGGGACCGAGTAAAGAGGAGGACACTCCCCACAACCCTCAGGGCAAGGGTTTTAAGTTATGTCCTGGGGGCATATAAGAACAATGTTGGCACAATGTATTATTTATTAATTTTTTCCTTTAGAGCAGGGCACTTCGTATCAAAGAAGTTGTCGTAGAAACTTCGAAAAGCGCTCATTCAATTGGAAATTGGATTGGCTTGTCCCCTTTTTAATGTTCGAAAGTGATTGGAATGCGACCAACACCCCTTCCACGCCCACCATCTCCCGAAACACATCCAATCAAAATTTTGAGATAGCCATTTTGTTAAGCGTAGTTGATTTCCAGACAGAAATTATGTTCTTGAGGACAGTCCCCCACAGCCCTTAGGGCAATGGTTATAAGTTATGCCCTGTGGGCATATAAGGTTTTTTATAGAAGGTTTTGTAATAGAAACTTTAAAAAAGGCTCATTCGATTGGAAATTCAAATGGCTTGTGCCCTTTTTAATATTCGAAAATTATTATATTATAATTAATTTTATAATTAAGGGTTGTAAATTATGCCCTGGGGGCGTATAAGGTTTTTGTTGAAAGCGTATAAACTTCAAAAGGGCTCATTCAATTGGAAATTGAAAGGGCTAGTGCCTTTTTTAATAGTTGAAATGATTGAAGAGCGACTAACGCCCCTCTCACGCCTACCATTTTCCCACAAACATCCAATGAATATTTTGAGATAGCCATTTTGTCCCACACAGTTAAAAGTTCAGGAAATTATACCTTTGAGCAAGACACTCCCTCCCCAGTCTTCAGGGCAAGGGTTATAAGTTATGCCCTGGGGGCATCTAAGATTTTTATTGAAATCTTTGTCGTAGAAACTTAAAAAGGGGCTCACTCGATTGGAAATTCAAAGGGCTAGTGCCCTTTTAATAGTCGAAAGTGATTTGAAGGCAACTAACCCCCATCTCACGCTCATCTTTTCTCAAAACTCATCCAATCAATATTTTAGATAGCCATTTTATTCAACGTAGTTGAAAGTTTTGGAAATTAGGTCTTTAAGGATGACAACCCCTCACCCTTCCTCCACAGCCCTCAGGTCAAGGGTGGTAAATTATGCTCTAGGGGCGTATAAGGTTTATATTGAAAGCGTAGAAACTTCAAAAGGACTCATTCAATCGGAAATTGAAAGGGCTAGTGCCTTTTTTAATAGGTGAAAGTGATTGGGGAGTGACTAACGCCCCTCTCAAGACCACCATTGTCCCAGACAAATCCAAAAAAATTTTTTAGATATTCATTTTGTTGAACGCAGTTGAAAGTTCTTGAAATAAGGTCTTTTAGGATGATAACCCCCTCAGAGCCCTCAGTGCAAGGGTTGTAAGTTATGGTCTGGGGGCATATAAAGTTTATATAGAAAGTTGTTATAGAAATTTCAAAAGGAGTTCAATTGATAGGAAATCGAAATTGCCCTTTTTAATAGTCGAAAGTGAGTAGATTAATTAACCCCTCTCTTACGCCCACCATTTCCCCAAAAATATTCAATCAAAGTTTAGAGATAACCATCCTGCTCAACGTAGTTGAAAGTTCTCGAAATTATGTATTTAAGGATGACAAACCCCCCAGAGCCCCAAGGGTAAAGGTTGTAAGTTCTGTCCTGGGGGCATATAAGGTTTTTATAGATAGAGTTGTCGTAAAACTTTTCTCCAAACTCATCCAATCAATATTTTAGATAGCTATTTTATTCAACGTAGTTGAAAGTTTTGGAAATTAGGTCTTTAAGGATGACAACCCCTCAGCCTTCCCCCACAGCCCTCAGGGTAAGGGTTGTAAGTTATACCCTGGGGAATGAAAGATCTTTCAACTTTATATAGAAAGTTGCCCTGGGGCAACTTTCGTTGCCCTGGGGGCGTATAAGGTTTTTATTGAAAGCGCAGAAACTTCAAAAGGACTCATTCAATTGGAAATTGAAAGGGCTAGTGCTTTTTTTAATAGTTGAAAGTGATTGGGGAGCAACTAACACCCCTATCATAACCACCATTGTCCCAAACAAATACAAACAAAATTTTTACATATTCATTTTGTTCAACGTAGTTGAAAGTTCTTGAAATAAGGTCTTTTAGGATGATAACCCCCTCAGAGTCCTCAGTGCAAGGGTTATAAGTTATGGCCTGGGGGCAAATAAAGTTTATATAGAAAGTTGTTATAGGAATTTTAAAAGGAGCTCATTTGATAGGAAATTGAAATTGCCCTTTTTAATAGTCGAAAGTGAGTAGAGTAATTAACCCCCCTCTTATGCCCACCATTTCCCCAAAAATATTAAATCAAAGTTTAGAAATAGCCATCTAGTTCAACGTAGTTGAAAGTTCTCGAAATTATGTATTTAAGGATGACAAACCACCCAGAGCCCCAAGAGCAAAGGTTATAAGTTCTGTCCTGGGGGCATACAAGGTTTTTATAGATAGAGTTGTCGTAAAACTTCAAAAAGGGGCCCATTCAGTTAAAAATTGAGAGGGTTGGTGCCCTTTGTAATAGTTGAAAGTGATTGGAAGGTAACTAAGCCCCCTTTCATGCCCACCAATCCTCCAAACATATCCAATCAAAATTTCCCGATAGCCATTTTGCTCAACGTAGTAGAAGTTTCTGAAAATTAGGTCGTTGAGAATGACCCCCCCCCCTCCCCAGCACTCAGGGCAAGGGTTGTAAGTTATGCTCTGGGGACATATAAGATTTTTATTGAGTTTTGTCGTAGAAACTTCAAAAGGGCTCATTTGATTGGAAATTGAAAAGGCTAAGGCCATTTTTAATAGTTGAAAGTGATTGGAGAGCGACTACAGTCCCTCTCACGCCCACCATTTCTCCAAACACATCCAATCAAAATTTTGAGATAGCCATGTTGTTTAACGTAGTTGAAAGTTCTGGAAATTCGGTCTTAGAGGATGACAACCATCCTAACAGACCTTAGGATAAGGGTTGTAATTTATGCCATGGTGGCATATAAGGTGTTTATAGAAAGCGTTGTCGTTTCCCAAAAGGCTCATTCGATTGGAAATCGTAATGCCTAGTGCCCTTTTTAATAGTCGAAAGTGATTGGAAGGCTTGACATTTCATAGTAAGCAGTAAGCAGATTTTTTTGCGAATGGTATCAAGTTTTCCATTTCAGGTCAACTAGAGGAGGTATGAAACGAAATTAAACAGTACTATTTGTGTTTAGATTTTTAAAAGGGTGTATGTTGTTAAAATTGATAAAAAAAATTTCTCCAGCATACAATTAGCAGATCAAACTATAAAGTCTTGAAGAAACAAAGAGATTTAAAGATTATTAAAGATTAAACATAAAAGATTAAAACATAAAAGGTTAAAGATTATTTTCTTCTTCCCTGAAGAGACTTTATCAATATAAAAAGAACACAAATTAATTAAAAAAAACCTTTTCCACAAAATAAGCTTTTCAAAGAAAAGTAAAGAACTCCATTAAACAAAAAATGAGCAAAAATAAAATAGAATAATCTACGAA